>CAEFZX010006753.1:0-22862 GCA_903066825.1 Alfaro cultratus
GGCCGTTGCGCCGGCCGTTGCGCCGGCCGTTGCGCCGGCCGTTGCGCCGGCCGTTGCGGGCTCGGGAGCGCCGGCTGGAGCGCCGGCTGGAACGCCGGCTGTTGCGGGCTCGGGAGCGCCGGCTGGAATGCCGGCTGTTGCGGGCTCGGGAGCGTTGGCGACTGGAGGAGCTGGGACAGGAGGCGGCGCCGGCCTCGGAGTAGCTGGGGGCCCGGACGCCGGAGGGGCTGGAGGTGCTGGAGCTGGGCTGGTGCCGAAGGCTGTTTGGCGTTCCATCTCCACCTCCTGCCGGAGCTCCACCCACTCCGGTAGAGGGAAACGCGGAACCCAGAAGTCCAACAACATCCCCAGGCGTATAGCTATCCCCAGCCGCCTACAGGTAGGTTTGGGGCTGCTCTTGGCCTGGACATACTCCAGAATGGTGGAGGTGAGCTCTTTTAATTCGGCTGGGTCCATGCTGTAGTTTAGCGTGCCTCACCTCTGTTCGGGGTCGGGTCCTTCTGTCATGAAATCTGGAGTTGTGAGGCGGTGAGGCAAACGCAGGAGACCCAGGTAGCAGTAGATTTGGTGATTTAATGATGATAAATGTATACAAATAATCCCACAATCCGTGGCAGCACTGCTTGAGCGGAACACAGAGGGAACAGAGGCTTGGATGAGGGAGGAATTAAAAATATCTGCCAGGACCACCGATAGTTCTGAAGCACAGGTCGTCAGTACCCGACCGGGGATGTTATCCGGGCCAGCAGCTTTCCGGGGGTTAATCCTGTTAAGGATGGCAGATCCAGTGAGATGGCAATATCTCATTATGTCTTCCATTAATTAGTCTATGGACCGAAGGATGGAAGTTACAGTGAGACACAGACAATTGGAGTATCTGGGGCAGTGAGAAGGGTTGGTCTTGTCACCCCCCACCAGATGCTGCCCTGGGTGGTCGTCCATAGCAGAATCTGGCACTGGCTGATTAATTACAATGAATCACTATGCCTAACTTTGTAAGCTTGAAATATAAATATGCACACAGCTGCAAACCTCTCTTGCTGCACGCCAACAATTTAAAATCCAAGCAATTCTCTTGCATTTGTAGTCTCACATACTCAACAGCAATTAAGAGAAATTTACTCCACTACACATGAAAACAAGTGGAACAAAACTTGTTCAGGAGCCAACTGATAGATAAGATCTATTTTATTAGATGTATTTTAATTTCTAGTTCTTGGATGCCTCACCCTTTTATGATACCGCCAAGGGCAACATGAAGCCCATATCAAACATGCTCAAAAAATGTTTTGTTGTCTCAAACCAACCATGTCTGAAGATTCTTAGTTTTCCAGGTTTTTACATACAGGAATGTTTANACGTTGGTTTAGAAATGTTCCTCTACATTCATTTCCTGTGATGAGGCACCGCAGCACTCCACTGTCCTCATCCATCCAGTAAAGACCGGTGTAATTCGTGCACGTGAAATTGCGGGCTAGTAAATTAGATGTGCACAACGTTGGCTAAAGACCCAACACAATAAAGTTGAAACTGTTCAACTCTTGTTGCTCTCTGCTGTCGCGTAAAAAGTATTTTGCTGTTCGTAGCTCCCCGTGTGTATCTGCTGTGAACTAGATAACCCTCACGTTTTCGTTTCAGACATGAAATTATTGTGTTAAAGGTACATGATATTCTTTTGTTAATGTAATAAGCCCCGAAGTTCATTTTTTTCGGCGGAAGATCAATCTGACGTAATTGAATCACGTTATCTCAACTTGAATACGAGAAAACAACGATTGTCTCACGTGGTCTCGCGTGATATCCCGTGATCTCACTCGTGGTCTTCAGCACAGGATCAGTCTTACTATAATGAATCACACATGATTCAATTTCATAAATGTGAAGTTGTTGAATATCTTGTTTATCCAGCATGATTGTATCACGTTTTTGTCTGAAACATGACATTATTTAGTTAAAAGTACATGATATTCTTTTGTTAATGTAATAAGCCCCTAAGTTCCTTTTTTACAGTGTAATGAATCATGTTATCTCAACATGATTACATTTCATAAACGTTATGTTGTTGGATTTTGTGTTTATCAAACATGATTTTATCACGTTTTCATTGGAAACATGAAATTATTGTGTTAAAAGTCCATGAAATTCTTTTGTCAATGTTAAAACCCCCAAAGTTCATTTTTGTCAGTGCAGCACAATATCAGTCTGACTATAATGAATAACGTTATCTCAACATGATTTAATTTCATAAACGTTAAGTAGTTGAATATCTTGTTTATCCAACATGATTGTATCACGTTTTTGTCTGAAACATGAAATTATTTAGTTAAAAGTACATGATATTCTTTTGTTAATGTTTAACCAAGGTTTAACCCCTTGGTTCCTTTTTTACAGTGTACACTGGAAGTAATGTGACATCTGTATGTTAGCAGTGCACTACAATCACTCCACTGCTGCCAAATTAGCAATTTTGCCTCTATATTTAGCAACACTTCAGACAAAAAAAATTGAAATTGACCAAAATTGGAGACAGCAGATCCGACTTTTTAAAGGTCGGGATGAGCCAGAAAACTGCAATTGGTGCACAACTAGTTGCCATGGGACCTTTGGTTGCCCAACTTTGAAATTCATGTTTCCTTTCCTTAGTTAGGTAAGCCCCTTTAATATACAAGCTTTTATGGCCATCAGAGTAACACGGGGGTAAAAACAAATGGTGCCATTTTTCTTTAGTAAAAACTTTCAAACGTATACATTTTTGATGAGACACTGTAGACTTCAGCTTTTTTCACTGTAGACTTTAGTCTAAGGACTTTCACTGTCTAAGTGACTTTTACTCAAGTCCTTAGACTTGAGTGAAAGTGATTGATTCTGTCTCACCACTTCTAAAGGTGGACGGCTGTTGTCGTCCTCTTGGCGTAGACAGTCATCCCAGTTATTCTCTCGTTCCTCCTGTAAAATGCGTCTTTTATTGGACGGCCTCGCCCGTTTCCTTCCCGCTGCCGCGCGTTAAAGCTACTTTCTGCTGCCGATGTACAAATGTTTCCTTTATATGATCTGTCACAGCTCATATTGTTTGCTAGACGGGACGGGGTAATTTGTACGCGCCACTTCATTGAGGATTGCAAACCTGTTTAGCGGGGTGGGGGGCAGATTTGTGTAGTGGGATCAGCCCTTATGGGAGATGACAGTAGTTTATTCAAATTGACTTTGGTGATATGAACGCCGGAGGGGAGGGAAAAAAAGAAATACCTGTCAAATAGCGTTCAGTGTCTTCTTGTTGTGAATCAGCCACCTAGCAAAGCAGCGGCGGGGCAGATGAGCCCTGTTAATGTTGCTATTATCGCAACACTGGGGGGATATTAGCAGATTAATTGCTCTTGATTATGGATGTGCTCCCTGAATTCTGATTACAGCAGAGCGGAAGCTGTTGCAATTAGGACGGCTGCCGATCATCACGTATGGCCAATGGAGTTCAGAAGTTGTGAGATCGCATCGCTTTCACTTTCTGTTCTCTCCTCTGGACCACGAAGGCAATTAATCTCCGCAAGCGCCGTGACACATTGTGTTTGCAACTTACTTTGGAGAATTTCGACGCTCTATCAGGTCCTTGTTGCATTGTGTTCCAGCTGTATTCAAAGATCTAATCGCTTTCTAACCAGTAATATGGCTCCACAAAACTCTTTTTGTTTTTTTAGCCGGCTGCCTCCAGCACCACCACAAGGTTTGTATACGGGGCTTTTGAATCTGAACCGCAAAGAAATGATTCACATGAAAGATCTCCTTTCAGGAGTATTTGTAATCCCTGGTTTACCTTTTCATCCAGTGCTATGATCAGGTCAGATTTTTAATTTGTCATCAGTTTTTGGACGATTACCTTCAAACAGTGCTGCTCTTACCACCAGGCTCCTGTGGGTCAGTGGCTCGTCATCAGGTTTTTGACCAGGCAGGCGTCTGTTTCGCTCTTTCTCTCTGTCTGGGTGTGTTTAGGGAGTGTTTGCTCTGGCAGTTCACAGCAAGCGGAAAACATAAATCCAGACAGACTGTCTTTGAACTGTTGAAGCCTGGGATGAAATGGCCACTCTGATTGTTTGCCTAACCAATAGGAACCACTTCTGGTGTTTCTTTTACTCTAATGAGGCTTGTTGAGCATCATTGAGTTCAGAGCCTGCATCACTTAGACAGATGGGGAAACTGTAGAGAAAACTGGATCAAATACAGTATGTAGGCAATGAGTACGCTGTAGCAAACAGCGGTAGATACTACATCTACAATTATATTCAACATTCATAAAGGGCATACATTTTTTATCAGCTTTGAGCTTTCAGACTTAATGTAAAAAGGTTTTGAAAACACATTTCAACCATTTTTAAAGGCAGGAATAATTTTCCAAACCAATTGCCTCAAAAGAATCAATAACTGCAACATATAAAAACAAATGAAGTTACATTGTACGATTTAAGTATTGCCAACCAGAAATAACTTGATCGATTTTGGTTCACTGTACATAAACTAAATAGCAAAGACATCTTGACATTCTAAGTTATATGCAAATAAGCTATTTGATCAAGACTTGAGTTATAGAACTCAAGTATAACATACTGTGGATGTTTTGTGGATGCAATACATCCACAGTACTATTAGGAAAAATGTGCTTTAGCGAGCTGTAGAGAAAAAAAATATCTATTTTATGGCCATCAGCAAAGTCCTGGTAAACGTCTACCCAGCTTTTAAATGCATTGCACTAATTTTTAATACAGTTGAGGTTTTGTTCAGTCCCATAACTTGCTAAAGGCCATTTACTCAGGTACTAACAGGGTTTACATATATATTAGAACTTGCGTGTGTGTCATTTGCTGTAACTTAGCCACATTTGAAATGAAATTCAGTATAGTCTTCATTTTGTGCAAAGTGAATTTTATAATTGTGGGTTGCACACACACAAGCATGCGCACGCGCACACACACGTTTCAAAGATCCCAGTGAAATGACCCTGCTTGTTGCTGTTTGCTCCCTTTTTGTTTCTTGAAGACATCAGACCGAAGATGCTTTGATTAGATTACACACTGATCCCTTTCATGGATTAGGAAAACAACCAAGCGCTACGCCATTCGATAACGGCTCAATACTAAATTCGAGCTCTTGCCTTCCAAGCGCACCCTGTCATCCATGTTGAATGGCAGCAACGATGTAAAATTAATGCGATGTGGGATTCCTGACAGCCACATAGAAAAATAATGAGCAGCCATCTGTCGGTAATCACCAGCAGGTTGGTACAGATGTGCCACTGAACACTCAGTGACTACAGTGCAGGAAGGGTCTTGTATCTATCTGTAGAGCAGTGCAGAAGACAAGGGTTTTTTTCTAGTGAAATCTTTTCCTGAGAAGTCGTTTGATTGGATTTGGAGAAAACGAGTGGGGATCAGAAACAGGTGAGCATGTGTTACGCTGGACTGCAGACTAAACGAGGGAAATTAAAAGCTGAATGCCTTATTTTTCTTCTAATATTCACATTTTTGCTTAGAGATGAAATGATAACACCAAGGAATGTAAGTCTGTTATCACCAAGGTGATGTCAAATTATTGCAGTGCATTACCTTGAAATAGATGATTTGAACTTCAGCCTCCACTCTGCTGTCAGATGCAGCTGAACCTTTGAAGAAAAAAGCTTTTAATTTGTCAGCGAAACATTTTTTTCTGCACAACTTTTAGTTTGTCTTCAACTTGGATATGATAGCATGAGTGTTAGTTTAAAGGACTTAGCAGCCCATCGTGGTCTTTGACTTTGCCATGCCCTCGTCATTCCATTCTTATGACCTCAAACCACTTTCCCAGTAGGAGAAAACTACGGGGCCTTTTCCCATTTTGTCATCCTTTGCGCACAAACTTCAAAACATTTTGTGTGGATTCTGTGATAAAAATACAGATGTTCTGTGATGGCCTTATAGGGTTGGTTAGAGAACACGATGGAGACCAACGAACTCAGAAGAATAAATTTAAAGAGGAGTTTTGTTGCAAAACTACATTCCACAAAGTAGTTCAGATGTCCACTGTAACTAATAAAGAACCTTTTGGAAATTGACAACTTTTAAGTAACATACTTTTCATTTAGGCTACATTTCTGTATTAAATACGTTTTTTTTTATTGGTTTGTTGTAATATTCGAATTTTACAGGCCATGTTTTTATTAACTGTAGGGGAAAAAAATCACAATTAACAGAAGTAGTCTTTCAAACATCCATCGGCATGTCATTAATCTATATAAGTTGTTTCTATTAGTAAAGTTCATCAAATAAATATAGACTTTTCAATAATATCCTAATTTATTGAATGGGTCTGCATCTAAAGACCCCACAAATCTGGTCTTTGTGATTAAATAACAATAAGAAATACATTTTGGAAGATATTTAAAATGTCTTCCAGTTCCAGTGTTAAATGTTCTGTAGAATTTAAAGTTTATGAATCTTTGAGAATGTGTTTTTGCATTATTATGCCATTATTATTATATCGCTTGAAAATGTTCTAAAAACAACATTATCGTTTATCACAATAACTTTCAGGGACGATTTATTGTCTAGGGAAATTTGTTATCATGTCAGGCCTAGTTAAGACTTAAACATGGACATTCATTGAGTCTCTCCATCCAGTCGAAATGACTTTGAATCTATCAGTGCAGAACTAACTGGTGGAGACATACCCCAAAAAAGTCCCTCTTTTTTCTCATGCACCTTTTACTTCACACCACTTTGTGTTGGCTTATCATAGAAAATCACAGTAAAACACACAGTGTGACAAAATGGGGACTGCAACTCTAGGTGT
The DNA here is from genome assembly GCA_903066825.1 of Alfaro cultratus. Classification (NCBI taxonomy): domain Eukaryota; kingdom Metazoa; phylum Chordata; class Actinopteri; order Cyprinodontiformes; family Poeciliidae; genus Alfaro; species Alfaro cultratus. The sequence goes on from CAEFZX010006753.1 coordinate 6,814, forward strand.
GTAAATACATTTTCTGAGTCAGTGTACATGCTGTGGTTGCCCATAAGAGTAATGCATTACAGCTGCAGTCCATTAGAACAGAGGAGTATTATTCATAAGTTATTGTGGTGAAACGGCCCACATGAGGCCCACTGTCAGTACATCTCAGTATGGAGCTAGCAGTCGCTACGTAACAGTTAGCTGGCACTGTTTGCCATTCAATCCGTATTTATTGTTCAGCCGTTTCTCTGAGCGTCCCCACTGTGAGCCAGTTTCAGAAAGCCATCGGCTTTAGAATAACACCGAGCTCTGATTCAAGTTTCATTCATGTAAACATCAAGGGTCTTCCGCTTTAGAGCTTTGTCGTGTTATGCATTGGTTTGAATCCAGTCTCCTTCACCAAATAAGTTTGTCAGCCGTTGGTATCAACATCAATACCTTCTATCTGTTCAGAACTCTTGAAGCAGAAACGCCTGACTCTTGGCAGAGGTATATTCAACTTAGATATCATGAGGGAAAAGCTTGAAATGTAGGTGTATAGGTTTCTGGAAATTAAACAAATAATAGGTGCATCCTAGCCTGAGGAAGAAATTAAAATAATGCTAGATATTGAACATTAATCGAATGGAAAAATTTATACAGAAATATGAAAATATTCAGAGCAGTTCTGAATACAATTTTTCATTTTACCATCTGCTGTAACGTCCAGTACGACTTGGGATCTGGTTCAGTTAGGTCCATTTAAACAATTCTAACTCAAACATAATTCAAATGATAGAGTCTGCAACTCTATCATCTATACGGTATCCTTCTATAACAAAGTTTCTTACTATATATTCCATTGTAAGAAACTATAGTAAGAAACTTTGTGGTAGAAGGATACAAAACTTGTTAAAACATTTTAAAGAAATGTAAAACTTAAAAGACTTCTATCTTGTTAAAACCAAAATAGGTTTTCTTTTAAATCAGAATGATTGCAATTGTAGAACAGTCACAAGTCACAGTTGTTTGAGTGACATGTAGAAGAAATGGAGTTAGAAGATGGAGTCAGAGGTAGTCCAGAAATTCATATTTGTTTCTTAAGGGAAAATATTCTTAAATCTTGTAGAGAATTTTTCTCATTATAAGAAGAGGCTGCTTCTGAATTGTTTCTTTGCTCAGGCAGCATAACTCTTCAGTTCTTAATAAATACTTAGTTTTTTGTGAAATACTGCCGTGGAACTCTATTCTTCATTGCCCAGTTGTGTTTTCATTGCTTTTGCACATGTTTCGGGGGGGAAGTACCACTGGATAGTCAAGTGTTTTTGAGAACTGCTTCTAGCACTAGTGCTAGCTACCTGGGCTAGCTAGGTGAGAAAATGTGAAACAAGGAGTGATTTTACAAGGTACAGCACAACAAACTTCTCCAAAATGTCTTACATGCAGAAATGTTTGTCACAGTAATGTCACCATTATAGTTATTGACTCATTTGAATTTAACATACTTTTAATACACACTGTATAATTTCCAAAACGTTGTGTGCTTTAATATTGCTACTAAGCAATGTCCGACCTTTGGACCATTTTCTTTTGTCATTTATCAACTCACATGAACTTAATGCTTATGAGTCATTAAGACGCATCTAATTCACTAATGCTAGAATAACTTATTTTATCACACTGTGATAAACAGTTGTACTATACTGACAACATGCTAGCTAATCTTAAAACAACAAGATAACACAGAGAGTTTAAAGGGCGACCGGCTCTTGCTACAGTCAAGTTGCATCAGCTGTGCTTACAAAGAAATAATCTGTCTATAGTTGGATCAGATTGTGGTTCTTCTAGGACTGGTCAGGTGAAATGTAGCAGTCTGTGTTTGACCCGCCTTAGCGCTATCCTCAGGTGCCACCCAGTCTGTTATAGTGCATTAACGCCCCTCTGTCCTGTCTGGTCCTGACCCTGCTAAGTGAATGGGTCGCTATCCGATCATTTACAGTGGCAGGTAACAAGGCATTATACAAGACAGGAATGAATCAAATTACGCTCATCAGCCTAGCTTGAGCTCCGGTAACCAGCCTGGGTTGTGCATGTAATATGTCACAATGATGATGGTGGAGGATAATATGCAGGGCAATTTCTACTGTCGTCAGAGTGAATCCCTGGAGGTCGTTAAAGAATACACACTTTGGAAGTCAACATGGAAAGAGTCAGTGTTATGAACAAGGTATTATACCAGGCTATTAACGTATTTAGTATTCAGTGTTTTCAAGTAGCATTGTGAAAGTGTCCGAAGGTTTTTTACATTGTGGTAAAACCAGAAACTTCAGTGTAGTTGTTTGTGATTTTATGTGATAGAATAAAACATATTAGCAAACGACTAGAGAAATGAAAGGAGAATCATACATGGTTTATATTTGCTGTTGTAAATAAAGCCAGAGTTAATATTGTCACTGAAATCACCGCTGATGGGGTTCTTAGTGTATGTCTCCAGTTTTGTCACTTTCTGTCGGCAAAATTGCTTCAAGATCAGAGAAATCTTTTACGTCTTGCCACAGATTCCCAATTAGAGTTGCAGTAGGCCTGGACTTTGTCTAGGACTTTCTAACACAGAAATGTGCTTTGATCTAACCCATCGCAATGTTAACGTCCACCCCAGCTTTTCTTACAGGATTATCCTTCTTTTACCTCCATCAATCTTCCTGTTAACTCTCAACCTTCTTGGCTGTCCTGCTGAAGAGGAGCATCACCACAGCATGACACTGCCACCGTCATGTGCCGCTATGTCAGGGATCAGCAACCTTTACAACTCCAAGTGTCTTATTCTGCTTTTGGTCCAGCACAATATGGCTCTTTAAACTGAAGCCACTTGTTCTTGTAATGCTTACTGAAGAAATCTTTAGATTTTTCAGTTAATAAAAAAATATTTTTGTTTTTAGGTTTAATTTGAGCTGGACAATAAATCAATAAGAGCAATTATTGTGATGGACACATGATCAATATCAGTAGAAAATACGTCCAATAGAACTCCAATCCAGAACAGCACAGCATTCTGGGGGATGTAGGCAGAGGAGAGGCTTTAGGCGATTCATTTCTCAAGGTCAACTAAGCAAGGTTGAGGGCATTAACTAACGGCACAGAGTGAAAAAAGAAAAGAGTAAAACAGATGAGGAGAAAGCTGGAGAGATTGGTGGTATTTCAGATATTTAAAACAAAACAAGTTTAATACATTCCGTTTTGTACTTCAGTACAAAAAACACTGAGCAACCTTTTTACTAGAAAATGTTCCTTCTTAAATAAGGATATTCTTTTAATTCTTAGTCATTCTTTGTCAAATATTTTCCGTGAAAACATATCTAGGATTTCATGGTGAACCGATTCAACAGAGCTCTGAAAGATGTTCAGAGTATGTTTCTGAACATCTTATGATTTGTGTGAGTTGTGATTTCAGGAAGAAATCATGACTTTCTTCCTGACCTGTCTGTGTGTTAACCTGCAAACAAGCTTACTAACTAGGTGACTTCTGAAAGAGAAGATAGATATTATTTAGAAAGCACTTTTGGGAGGTGTTATAAATAGAGGGGTTGACTTTTTGACTTGCTAGCTGTTAGCCATTAGCCTTTCTCTGCTGCACATACTTCTCCAGCCTTGTGGTTCCTTTGCTTTTCTTTCCCTCGCATCATTTCGAGCTAAAATCTCTCCAAAAAACGATTGTGACACACTCTTCTAAAGAATTGTGCTCGTTAGCTTTAAAGTTTTTTTTACTTCTTTTTATTTCTTTTTGAGTTCTTATTCTACAGGATATATCCAGCATTCACAACGAAGGCAGACAATAGCTTCCACAGAAGCCTTGAATTTCTCTTCTTATGGTACTACACCACTTTAGCTGCAGCTTCATCATCCACTATGTCCCTCTAATGGAGGAGCGTACCTGTTGGTGATGTTTTTATTGCAAGCTTCCTCTTGATGGTATTTTGTCTACCGAGATGAATCACATTAAAAACACACGTGTGAGAGAAGGAGCCACCAGAAAGAAGGTGTCGCATCCACGCTGAATGAGACCCGCACTGCCGGCACTTTCCACACCAGAGTCATTCGCCACGGTTGATTTACTCCATGTGTCTGTGTGCTCAGAGTTGCAATTTCCAGCAAGTAATCACAGCACCCCCAAGAGGGGGACAGGTGCCGCGCACTCCAAAGAACAAAGACTCACCTTCTCATCTCACCTCTCTCATATCTTCACAGACTCCTCTTCCGCTGCTCTCAGACAAGTGCAGATAAGGGACACTTGCTTGATTCCCAAGTGTTGGAAAGGTAGCACTACTGCAGGACTAGAAGCAGAGCAACAGAGATTAGAGGGATTGCTGTTTACTGCTCTTCCTTTGTGGTGCGTTCAGGGAATCCACAGCCAGTGGAGGAGAGTTCCAGACTGAGGCTGGCAGTGACACATGGCCACTTCCCAGATTTAGGAATGACACTTCTTGGAGTCCTGACAGAGACGAGCCCGGGCTGAAACTAATTCCACTTATTGTAGCCGGGCAGTCTGAGTTTTGCTGTGCACTCCTTCCTGCATATCCCTCTATGAACTGAGTCTGACACATCCATGAGGATGATGGAGTGGCTCGGCTCTCCATCATTCTCACCGCTGTGCAAAAGAAGAAAAAAAAAAAAAGGGAATGGAGAGGTTTGATGAAACGTGCCTGACTGTGTATTTCAGAGCCGACCATCATCACCACGCAGCCCACAACGCTGGACATCACCGTCGGGGAGAGCGTGGTCCTGCCCTGTCAGGTGAGCCACGACCCGTCTCTGGAGCTCAAGTTCACCTGGTTCTTCAACGAGCAGCTCATCCACTTTGGGAGCAACGGTGGATTCTTTGAAAAAGTCGGAGGCGTAAGTCCACAATCTGTCTTTGATCGTTTGAGTGGGCAGTATGGACTTCAGACTGTATCACGATATTTTACTTTTTACTGTGAAAATGATAAAAGTGATGATAATAAATATTTATTAGATCTTTTTTTTTTGCTGTGACTGTGTGTCACACACACACAAATAGTTTCCTTGAAAAATATTCCTATTTGTAATGTGCTTCTCTAGTCACATAAAGAAGTGTGACTTGTACCACTAAGCTGCACACTGTAACTGTATCTTAAAATGTATTGGTATTTATTGATGATTAATTGAACAAGCAATGGAAACACAGTGAAACTATCAATCCTATGGACAGTTTTGGAGTTTAATTGGAATTTTATCATAACAACAATAACTCAAATCTCATATCATGATAAGAAATTTATCACAATATTTGATAAACAATACAATAAATGCCCACCCCTACTTTTAAGAAAGAATGCAATTCTTATGATCACAAATAACTTAAGCTCCAGGTTACTGTGGTAATGCAGTAGGACAATGATCCAAAAACGAAACAAATGTTAAAAGGAAGGTTCTGAATAGCTTAGTCAAAGCCTAGACTTAAATCTGGTTCAGATGCTGTTAAGTTTCCTTAAACAGGTCAACAATGCTAGAAAACTTCAAAGTGAGTGAATTAAAACTAATCAACAAAGAAAGGTGGGCCAAAATTCCTTCTAAGTGGTGCTAATTATTATCCTGCTAATATTAACACTCGATGGTGCCAAGGGCTATGGGTTATAGGAGCGAGCTAGAGTTACTTTAGCTTGCATGTAGAGTCAGTGGGCTTAGGATAGCTTTTCCTTATAAATCATCTTTTAACGAAATGGAAAGTTATAGAAGTCTTAGAGAAGAAGACAGAAATGAGACAAAACCACTAAATCTGCTTCTCCTTTATCTTTTCATTGAAAAGCTAGCATTGGCACTGTAGCATAGCAAGCTACTGCAGCATAAAAAACTCTCACCAGAAATTGTTCATATTGGTCAACAGTTTTTTTTTTGCATTATCTTTATTACTCCCGCGGCCACCAGGAGGCATTTGGTAGACGTAATAAATTATGTCAGGAGTACAAGACATAAAAGATATTGATTTGTTGGTGAGGATATTTGATATTAGCCACTGTAGTATTAGTCCCTTTGACAGCTAGCCACATCAGCTGGACCATCCCATTTCTCTACATTATTGTTGGTTAACTTTGAACTGAATTTACATTCAGTAACCCAGTGAGTGTTGATAGAGAAAGAAGTCTTCCTTTCCCCTCCCTACGAAGTTCTGTTCCCACATGCCTGCATTCCTCCATGCTAATAGCTAGTTTTTCCTCCTGCTGGCAGGGATGCTAGTTAGCATCTCCCCACTGTTTGTTAGATAAAGTGCTAATCAAGAACACAAAGCTCCCTGAGGTTTCTGGAAGAATCCTCATTTTATTGGCTCCCCTGTGCTCTGACAGGAGCCCAGGACATAAAAGATATTGATTTATTTTTTTTTTCCCAGCTGCCTTCAGCGACTTCAATGACTAAAGGTTGAGAGGTGACTCTGAAGATTCATTGGTCCATTCACTGCTTCCTTTAGCAGGACCGTAATAAATTCAGCTGCAGTGCAGAGGGAATGTTTGTATCAAGTATATTATTTATGGACAGAAAATTGCTGCCTTTGGCTAATTTTAAAATGAAATTTACATACTGGCCCTGCGAACACTCGCAGGCTGCCAGTGGACACTTTAAAAAGGTCTCCAGCTCACTGCTCACCAAAACAGAGGCATTTTCTTTTCTGTATGAAGCAAATAAGTTCAAGGTTTTTTCATCTACAACCAGCATGAGAAATAAAGAAAAATTAACACATTCGCCTTGCTTTTTAGTTTCTGTAATAATTTTTGGTTTCTTGGAGAGTGATTTAAAGTCTCGGCACCTTAATAAATGGCTCTTCATCTCCACTTACATTGATTAAGCCCTTGGCCACTCCTCTGAATTCCCACCATCATTGTGCCACAGCTTTCAGCCATCTTCTATTTATTACTCAGCTCCACTCTGATGAAATGATAATGTAGGAGTGGGAATAGTAATTAGAGACGGAATGAAAGGCTCTCTTAAAGGACTAAGTAGCAGACCAGCCATTAGGCTGCTCATATAACATTCTACAGTCCAAATAAGACTTCTACAGGAAGTAATTACGCAGATGAAGTAAATGCACAGAGCGGCACTCCCGTGTCCCATTTGGAAAGTAAGAGGAGAGAGGCCCCGCGTGTGCATTTATGGATTTATTTTTCAGGACATAAACGTATAAAAATGAGCTTTCTTCCTGAGGCTGGTGGTGTCAGGGATTGTTGGGGTTTTTGTTGTATTTTTGTTTAATTCCAGTAGTTGCAGGGTTACAGCCATGCTCATGGAGGTATGTCTGCTTTGACAGCAGCACTCGGCGGGGGACATTATGATTCGGAACATCCAGCTGGGGCACGCGGGGAAGTACACATGCGCCGTGCAGACCAAGGTGGACAGCATCTCCATAGCGGTGGACCTGGTTGTCCGAGGTAAGCTGGGGAATATGGACTTTCACATTATCTGGCTGAACTGTTGTGGTAACGATAAATGTGCTAAATATTTATTAGATCTTTTTTTGTTTTTAGGAAGCTTAATTAAGAAATTAGATTAAAATGAATGAATAAACCTATTCATGCGATGTCATTAGAAATCATTGCAGGGGTGGATGTAAACAGTAATACATCAGTTATACATTCATATATAGTTTTGAATTACTGTATATATTCATAATTCCTCCATTGTGCTAGCACCTACCAGCCAATCAGAGGAGATGTCGGCATTTTATTCAGACGTTGGAGCGACAAGCCCCGCCTACTTTGGAGCGACTGTAGGTGGCATTTTGGGGAATCATAGTTGGTGACGCAACTTTTTCTGAACTGTGTGATGCTGTGAGTTCTGGTGGAGCCAGCTGCACACTGAAAACACTAAAACAAGCCGTCATCTACAAGTTCCCGTCGTCTTCTTTATCTTCTCCACCAGCAGTAACACCCAGCTGTTGATCACGTGACTCCTTTGAGCAATATTATTTTCCTAATTTCAATTTGTGCAGGTCTATGGCTGATGGAAATGCAGGGAGCATGTCACAGCAACTATACTGCTACAATTCTATAAGAACTGTAGCGCTATTCTTCAATTGTGGAAAATAAAGCATTCCCATGTCTATTGACTCCTTTTTAGGACACCAGTCACATGAAGAGGTGTGATTTCTACAAGTAGACTGAATGTTCAATTCTATTGATATTTATTGATGCTTTTGTTGAACAAACAGTGGAGAAAATAGTAAAACTAACAATCCTGACAATACGGACAGTTTTAGGGGGGCGGAGCGCAATGAATTGCATTATTGCATTATTTATTGCAATTCATTGTGGCAACGATGTATCAAAACTCTCATAATGATAAGAAATTACTCACAATAAATGATATACTATCATTTATTGTATTATGTAAAATCAACTTTTGTTGAGCTTTACATCATGTTACAATGTTCTTTCCTCATCAAAACCTTTGTAGAGCACATAATACTGCCCTTTTAACCACCTTCAGACTTTGTTAAATTGTTTAATTATGCATGGTTTATCCACTAATAAAGAAGTAAAGCATTAGCAAGTTAAAGGTTCTCTGTTCAAGAAAATTTACAATCTAATTAGAGCGAACGTCTCCCAAAGGGTTCACGCTGAACTGACTTTGCTGCCATTGCCGCCGGTGCTAAAACCTCCCATCTTTCTGACTCCTCCCGATTTACATTTCCTTCCCCACATCTCCCCTCTTCTCTGTCTCTCTCTATATATTGTTTTCTCCCTGCCTGACTACGGCATCCATCAGGTCCCCCAGGTCCCCCCACCAGCATCCAAGTAGAAGAAATCACTGATACCACGGCCTCTCTGTCCTGGAGGCCCGGTCCCGATAATCACAGTCCAATTACGGCGTACACCATCCAGGCCAGGACACCGTTCTCCCTGGGGTGGCAGGCTGTCACCACAGGTAAGCTCTCTCCAACCAGCCGTGGCCTCCTCCAGTCCTGACCAGGGCTCCGCTCGTGGTTTCTGCTCGGCCCTGGGAAAATATTAGAGGTGTAATTTCCTGCTCTGGCACCAAATGGCGCACTATGGTTGCCGGGATCATTGACCTCTGTATTATCGGACTCCTGGGAGCCCTGAAACATGGATCTCTTCCTGATGAAAAAGCACGTTGCCAAGGCTGTAATATGATAGTGTAGTTACATATCACATTCTTTTTAATGGGACTCTTACTATTCATGCACTATCGGTATAATGTGCTTTTATCCTACACCTTATACTCTCCTTTATTGATAGATTTTTTTTTACACATGATGGACTTTCTGAGTATCTGAGATACTCTTCCTGGACTCTTGGATCTGAAGTCCCTCATTCATATATTAAAGAACACATTAAACACTGTAGGTGGAGAAAGATATTGTTACCTTTAATGCACTCGTCTCTATTTGCACAAAATATTCGGTGTCTTGTGGTAATTGCACACATTTCACACAGATCTTACAAAATCATGCTAGATTTTGGGATTACATTTCTGTATAATTTTTCATGTATATGCAGGATTTATTTGTTCCTTCCACTTCCCAGCTGTGCATTACTACCTGGTGGTCTGTTCCATAAAATCCACCAAAAAAGCATCTAAGCTTGTGGCGGAAATGTTCAAGTGGTGTTGAAACTTTGCAAAGGTACTTACAAATTTTAGCATACTTATAACGGCACACAAAGGCATATAGCAAGGCTGAAACGACTAATCGGATTAATTGTGATAATTAATTCTTGAAATAATAGCCAACTAATTTAAAATAAAACAGGCCGTTTGCTGAGAGAACAACATACTCAGAGCAGTAATTAAGCCAAAACTGTGCAAAAAGTAGATACATTTTGCAATTAAATCTGTTCTACCCAAAACTAATCAAGTAGCAAAGTTTTAGCTTCACCTCAATCAGATTCTGTACAAGAAAATCTCCAATCAATCATCTTTTGCTGTCCAATTACTAATCAGCTAATCCAAAAATGAACCATCAGATCAGCCCTGCGCTGTACTGAAGTGAAGCAGAAAGGGATGAGCTTTGCACATGTTAGCTGCAGATGCATCCTTTGGTACAAATGAACAAGCATAAATAATTGCTGCTATTGCATTTAGACATTTTATTTTTTTAAAAATTATTATTTGATTATTTACATCTTTCTGTGCAGTTTCAGTATTGCATAAAGTTTTTTAATGTTTAAATGAAAAATCTTCAGAATGTGCCAATTTTCTTTGAGTTCGTTTTAACTGGAGGCGCTCTGTGTTTTCTACCAGTTCCTGAGGTGGTTGGGGGCCACCAGCTGACCGCTGCTGTAACAGAGCTGAGCCCTTGGGTGGAGTACGAGTTCCGAGTTCTGGCGAGCAACAGAGTCGGGACCGGCGAGCCCAGCAAGCCCTCCAAACAAGCGAGGACGAAGAGCACGAGTATGTTCTGCTTCAGAAAAGTGTGTTTCGGTGTCGGTCTAGTAAAACGTGAGAACATGTGGTTTGATCAAGTGAACTAAAAGTTATGGATAGGTTTGAGAAATGGTCAAAAACTGTTGCAAAATGCAGATGGCAGAAAGCTTTGAAGCAAGTAAATGACTTTCATAAATCCATATTTTCTTAATTTCCAAAAAAATGTGATACATTTTAAATGCAAACATTTGAAGAAAATCTATATGTGAACTGACCTTGAAATAAAACCGTAAATACAAATGGGAATGTTGTGTTTTCAGAACTTTATTGAACTTCTATGAATATAACCTATTTTAAAAGCCCTTATCATAGATGAAACTGTTGATGCATGCAGAACGTAACCCACCTATAAAAGCCACGACCTATTTTCCAGTATTTTGTTACTTATTGTTGCTGGACTCCTCAGCTGCAGGAAGTTGCCGTTGTTTTCTGTTTAGAGAGAAAAAAACCAAAAGAGAGAAAATGTTGAAGTTTTCCTTCAGAGTTCCAAGGTGGCTGAGCCGATCTGTTTCCCCCCCACAGCTCCGAAGGTCACACCGGCTAATGTGAGCGGAGGAGGAGGCAGTCGCTCCGAATTAGTCATCACATGGGAGGTAAGCAAGCTCTCTCTGGAACCCTCTCACGCATGGAGGAGGCTGCCAGACGCCATTACTCTCTTTGGGTGCGGACCCCTGTTTCATTAATAACCAGTGAACGGCCTAATGTATGGCGTTTCATTTTTAAGAACACAGAGGCAATAACTGCAGCTGTCACCCCCGAGGAGGAGAGAAAAATGCTTTTGAGGTTTCAATGAGATAATTAAAGTCATAGTTTGTTCAAAGTCACAACTTCTTGTTTCGAGATCATAATCCTTTTGCGTCTTGCCTTTGTGTTTCATCAGCTGGCATTCAAATTGCTTCTGTTTATCCAGCACAAAGAATCTGTGCTGATGTTTCCAAACACAAAAGCTTCCGTCTGCTTAACAAAGCTGCCCGTCGTCAGCCAGGGCCATTTTTCCTTTTCACCTGGATGGAGGGATGAAAAGTTGCTAGACTTAAAGTTTGGGGTCTAAAATGAATGGAAGTAAATACAATGTTCTAATATGATGACAAATATAACCTTGTGGGTACATGTGTGCTTTCTTAGTTATCCTAATTAGGACCATTTTGGGCATATTTTCTAACCCTCTGAATACCAATGGACCAAATTCCAGTCCTTGATGTTTAGAGTTAAGGTTCATATTTAGAGGTATGGTGTGAATTCGGTTTTGGCTAAGGTTAGGATTTGGAACATAATAGTAATGGTTATGGTTGGGTTATGCTCACATGTAGGGATAGGCATAAATGGTGTTACTAAAATTAATGGAAGTCTCCATAGATATCTTACAATTTGTGTCTACATGAATAACTAATATAATTTGGGGCAACATTATTTCATTTCTACCTCTGCATTATTTATAAATCAGGAGTTTGTTTTTTCTTAAATATGATTCTTTGTACCTATTCAAAAACTCTGGAGGTCCTCTTTGTAAACTACAATATGTATGATGTAAAAAAAGTGTTCGATACAAATGACAATAATGATTAATAGTCAATACAAGGTCCTAATATAGACCTAAATAGAATAGAATAGAATAGAATAGAATAGAATAGAATAGAATAGAATAGAATAGAATAGAATAGAATAGAATAGAAAATAAACAACAAATTCAGGTTTGGAAGCAGCAAAGTAACAGGTAAGTCAAAGCATCCAGATTTACATCAAGGTGAAAAAATATAAAATAGTCTGCTGAGGAGACAGAGGAAGAGCTTGGTTCAGTTTAGTAAATGTGAGTTTGTAATAAAATAATCTCTGACTTGAAAAATGAGGCAGTAGCACATTAATCAAACAGGAAGATTAAAAGCATCATTAACTCTAATCTAGTTGAATTTACATCCAAATTAACAGTGTTTTACAAATGACAACACTTTGATTTACAAATAATTTTTTAACTTTAATTATTAGAAAAAGAAAACGGGACCAAAAATATAATTTTTGCTTTTATTACTTTAACTGGTTGGCCAGGAGGGTCTGACATCTTTCTGCATAATGTTTTACCAGAACTCCTCTGAAAGGTCATTTAATTCACTGTTTGTGTTTTGGTCTTCCTGAAGTTCGATTTTTTTCTCCCACTTAGCAGCAAAATGCAATATTGCTCTTTTTTTTTAATTGAGAAAATTCCTCTAATTTAAGTTTTGAATTGCTAACCATCTGTGTTATGAAACTAAGCGACCTGCCTACATTTAACTTCATCTAAGCAGAATAGACAGCTCAAGGTATTGGGTCACCCAGCAGATTCCTTAAATTCCAGTCCAGTGCCGAGTCAAACACCAATTCTCCAAACATGTCTGAAAGAAATGAGTCACTGACAGAAGCTGGGAAGATTCCAGTGTGGTGTCATGGTATGATGGTATGATGCCACATGTGCATTACGTTAAGATATGACATTTCTTCTTCACTAAACATTCAACAGTTAGAGCAGCAGTATTATAGCAAAATTACTTTGGCAACAACAGTAACTCACCCATTACAAGTTTTTTTTTTTCCAACCATTGAAGCAGTTTTGTCATTATCTGTGACAATAAAAGATCAAAACATGTACATGTTGTATTCAAGCAAGAGGTCACAACAATAAAAAGGAACTTATGAAATTATATGTAAGTGCCACTGAAAGCCAACGAAACTAATGAAATGTTTTAGTTTGTCAGAACTGTTACAAAACTATAAAAACTCATCATAATCCATGAAAAGACTTATTAACACATTATGAGAACTGATTAACAAATTTTGGATCAAGTGTGTAAAGCTTTTAGTTTTATTTAGATATAATCAATGGAAATCAAAGAAAAGAATCTTAGCAGATACAGTATGCAGTATAAAATTGAATCTAAAATTGTCTTGCTTAATTTATATATGCTTGTTTGAATACTGCAAATGAAAGAAAAAATAGTCAAACTATGATCTGCAATACATAAAAAGATAGGTAAATAAGAATAACAAGAATTTGACAGACACACACAACATAACCATAAACAAACTTAAGGCAACTAAGAAGCCTTTTGGTCTTATGTACATCTTACAGCAAATAAATCTATATTTGACTCACTTATTGAAGTTTTAAAAATGTTTTGTACCTGAATTTCACTGACAAACTGGAATCTGAAAACAAGCTTCCAGGTCATCATAGCTAAACTTAGAGTCCTAACACAGAACCCTGTGGGACACCTCGTGTTTATCATCTCACATTGAAAGTCACTTTATTTACAAATCGTATATGCTTGGTAAATTCAGGGTAGTACAAAGATAAAATATCTAAATTAAATTGAAATACTTTTACATAAAATTATACTAAAAGATAAAAATATGACCAAAGGTTCTAAAATACTTTTAGAGCATGAACGTACACATCATAAAGAGCCCAGAGCGTATGTTTTCACATAACCTTTCCAAAAATCACATTTTTTAAAAGTCTGTACCCTTTAGAGTACAGCCTTCAGGGTTTAGAGGGTTGGTTTACTTAGCAGAACAAAGTCTGCAGCTCTGAATGTCCAGGTCTTGTTATCAGAGTGGGTCTGAGTTTACATTATGACGCTGAGTGCTCTGTGCTGTGTAATGGATGTGTGCAGTAAAAGCTCAGGCATGTTCAGCAGGTTACATCTGAAGCCAGGTGCTTCCCTTAAATGACCCCCTCTACTCTCAACCTGTATTTATCTCCAAATCATGCAGAGTAAACAAAGTGAAAGCTTATTAGCAGTGTTTAGAGCGGATGTTCAGATGGGTTGTTGTGTGTTTGCGTGCAGCCTGTTCCAGAGGAGCTGCAGAATGGGCCCGGGTTCGGCTACGTGGTGGCGTTCCGACCTCATGGGGCCACGGGCTGGATGCAGGCTGCCGTGCCGTCCCCAGAGGCATCCAGATACGTCTTTAAAAACGAGAGCATCCAGCCTTTCTCGCCTTTCCATGTAAAGGTGGGAGTTTACAACAACGAGGGGGAGGGTCCGTTTGGACCGGTAACCACCATCTACTCTGCTGAGGAAGGTGTGTACAGGGAGACTCCTTTTACTCAGGCCAAATGGAACAGACACTAATCAGGGTTCTTGCTGGATCTCAAAAAGGCTAAACAAAATTTTAATAAAACAAATACATAATAGTCTAAATAGCAAGCTCTAAATAGTCTTACGAACACCCAGATTTTCATCCAAGGTCTTAAATTTAATTTTGTCAAGTCTTAATATTTTATTTTTGATCATTCTGGAGAAGCTCCTGTCCTAAAACTGGTACCTTTGAAGCTGAACTTGGTGCTAAACGGGATTAGCTCAGACTTTTGTAGGATGAGTTTGTATGTACGCCTGCACAACTGCTGGTTGTTTTAGTACTGAGATAATTTAATCTCTTATTTAATAAACTTGGATCTTCTCTCATAACTGAATTGATAACAACAATAATAAGGTTTCTTTGTTAAAATGTTAATGTGAATCCTTTGTGTTGGTCTTAAATTGCATTCACAATGGTCTTAAAAAGTCTTTGAAAGGTCTTAAAACTTACTGAAACCTGCAAGAACCCTGACTAACAAAAGTTCAAAGATAGATGTGTGATGTCATTAACCCTGACATTAAGTTGAATATTGTTCTATTATATGAACAGCAAAAACACTTTTAACTCCTTTCCATACACACTTAGATTCTCTGGTCAGCGCTGCTTGGATGAATAATCCGAGCGGACGCCAAGCTGTGGTCCAGTGAGCTTCAAAATGTTTAGCACCTCAGAAATATGGCTAATCAAGTCATTTACTGAATTAATCCCTGTTTAATTCATGACTTGTGGTGATTTGGAACATTAATAAATGGCATTTGTTATTTTTTTCCTTTTTATTCCTGATGCTCACTGTGAACCTGCCATTGCCTCATTCTCAACACATCATCACTTAATAAATCTCATTTAGTGTTTAGTTAGTGTCTTGCTTTTTTTATTCGGTGATCTCACAGTGACGTGAAGGAACAAAGTAAACATCCTCAGTACAAAATCAGAGGAATGATAAAAAGTGTCCTTTAATGCTGACATACTGTTAGTATTTTGACCTACTGATCCATAAAGAGTTCAGCATTAAAACATCTTGTAGCTTCGTTGTTCAAAGATAATAGACTTTGCATGAACGGTGAGGCAGAGTCGTTTTTACATAGATAAAGAGAAGCATGTTCTCCGATTAAGAAAAGAATTCCATTATGAGCAATATTTATCAACTTACAGAAAAGATCAGTCTTCCCATTGAGTGTACAATTCTTATCCATCTTTAATAATTGGGCTAATTTCACTCAGTCAACATCTAGTTATTGCCTCCTTACTACATTAGCAACAATTTATTTGCAATAATAACTTTCTGTTTAAGTCCAAATGGCTTACCTATTTACGTGACACTGAACTCAAATGATAATTGAAGATCCAATATTAATATGACTTTACTGTCTAATTAAACACTTCTGTCTTGTTTCACAGCTGATGCACAGACATAACACCTTGAAATTTTATTCCATTTTTCCTAATACAGTGACAGACTTTAATGTGTTCAATTGGGATTTTATGTGATACATATATATATATATATATATATATATATATATATATATATA
>CAEFZX010006754.1:0-201375 GCA_903066825.1 Alfaro cultratus
TTCTGCTAGTTTTGTAGCCAAGAAAATCTAAGTTTAAGCAGCTCAAAAAGTGCATAAAATCCTCAACATCCTCAAGGCCGTAAAGAATGATTAGGCAACATACTATGATGTCAAAAATGTCCAAAAAATGACATATATACTATGACGTCAAAAATAAGGCCAAATGACACATACTTTATACTATGATGCAAAATATTAAGCCATTGAATGTAAACGTTTCAAACAGGATTCTTACCTGCATCTCCATAATCATAGTAAGTTGTTTTACTGTCCTCCAGGTTGGCCAGCGTACTTCACATTTAGAACCTCTGAAGAGGTCCAGGGTCCGATTCCCAGCCATAGTCTTTCTGCATGGAGTTTGCAAGTTCTCCATACATATTGTTCTTATGTTTCTCAATGCAAGCGCTGCTATTTGTCACAGATAAATGAAGAAAAACAAAACAAAAAAAAACAACGAACCGATAGAAAAAACAGATGGATTTAATTTACTTAACAGTGTACAAAACAGGACTTGAGTTGGTGTTGCTCACAATTTCACTTACAGATTAATGTTCAAAGGACTTTATAAACATAAACAAGACAAATGATTACAATAAGTTTAAACTCTTTACCAAAAATATATTACTGTGAGGCAAAACCACCCAGAGTGTGTGTTTCAAATGGACAAAGTGACCTGTCAGTTTAACCAAAATGATTTTTAAAAATTAATTAAAACACACCAATACCTATGGACACTAAAGATCAAAATGAAACTTAAAAACTATTTTGTTTTACTTCCTGTTAGATGTATATTTGGACATATTTGGAAAGGTTGATACATCCTGGGGAAAACTTACAGCATATGTATTTTTTCATGTTTATATACAGCAGAAAGGCACAGCTCATCAAAACTAAAAGGTAAATAGAAAGACGTGTTTTAAGGTGAAATCCTAATAAAAATTCAGCAGGTCATTCTGTTTCTTTCTTCCCTACTTTAAAAATCTTTGTTAAATATAAGTTATTTTCTATATGTACATGATACTCTCATTTTTATGCACAGATCTTTATTCTTTATTGTGCAAACAGATTTGCCTGCTGATACTTCTTTATCCTCAGTATAAAGCCAGAATCTAAATCTGTGTTCACATACAGGAAAGGCGCATGCTTCCATCAACATGTAGAATAAGCATTTATTTCTGCAAAGTTCAGCTGAGTTTTGTTTACTTTTTTTCCCTTTTGTATTTCTAACTTCTCTTAAACACAATGATCCGAAATTTACTTCAAACTGCTTCTGGTCTCAAGATTACCGATGCGTATTTGACACATACCAAAGACCGTATTGGAAGCACTTTGCTGCCTTCTTGTGGATGGAGTGTGAATGATCTTTGGTTGTGATTTTATACTATTAAGTTGTATTTGAAATCATTTATTCGATCAGAATGAATTGCACAAAATCCTCTGTAGCACCTCAATTTTAAAGGCTTGTTTAGCCATAGCAACATCAATAAGTAAACTACATATTTGAGACTGGAAAAGTCTGTTAAAGAACCCATCTACACCTAATATAGCTAATTTGCATATTAACCTTTATGACACATTAATATCTATTATTTGTTCTGAACCCAAATAGAGATTCCCTACTTCTCCTGAACATCAAACACATTATTTTCCCAGCGCTACAGGGTTACATTTGGAGGCTTTAGTTTTTAGGAGCTATGTGTTTGCGATTAGTATAAAATGTCCACACGGTTTGCAGTCTGCAGATAAACAGGTAGAATCTGCTTCCAAAGAAGTCCACTTGAGGTGATTTGTGTGCAAACCTGTCTTGTTCTTTTAGAGTCGATTTTGTAAAAAAACAAGAGGAACTTTTTCTGGCATCAGGAAACAAGCGCAGCGCGGGAGAGGCAGAGGAGAAGGAGAGGGCCTGAGAGACGTATAAAAGATGCGCCGCCACAGTCGTTAGCATTCTCCTGGAAGAACAAAACAGACAAAATGTTGCGTTCCAGTCATTGTGTTCCTTCACATTAAAATGACCTAACAGACATAAAAAGAATATGTCAGGACATGTAGGTGCATTCAGTCTACTTTTGAAATAGTTCCACCTGTTTCCTGTTGACATAAAGATCTTATTTAAAGGAGCTCTACGATTTTAAAGACATGGAAGCAATCATGGTAAGTTATTTTTTTTAGCTAATCAAAGATAATGAATGATTTCTCCAGGAGACAACTGGCCAATTAGATTCTCACACATAAAAGTCCAGGCTTTTTAGAATGGCACTTGACAACTGCATTTTGTATAATTTAAATAAAAAAATGCAAAAACAGAATACACGTGTATGTGGACACTTTCTAAATTTCTGCATTAAATAAAGCGAAAAGTATGTTGAATGGTAACTTACTCTACATGTAACATTGTGCAGCAGTACTTGCTCGACAGTGAGGAATCTGACCTGTGGGTGATAGGAGTGGCAGGACTCAGGACGTCTCCGGATCTTCTGGGACCTCATCCTGTCGCACTTAACTGATGCGTTATGTGCAACGTGGCTAAAGAAAATATGATAAAATGACAACAAAAGCTTCAAACTTCAGGTATATGTGAGACATTATTATACTAATAGATTCTTCTGGGGAAGGATTGAAATAAGGAGCAAACCTATTATAATTTACACTTTTGGTAGTTTGAGGCTGACCAGTTTTCAGGAAAGAATGCTATATTTTTACATTTTTTATTTTATTTTATGACATAAAATCACTCAGTCAAAGGATATATTTGACTTCTTTGGGCTCCAAGGTGATGGGTGGGTACTGTCTGGAGCAGTCACAGTCTCCTTGTACCACCAACATCAACAGGTTGCTTTCAGGTATTTGTTGAACTACAAACATTCTGAGGTAGATAAAAAGTACAAAGTAGAAAATAAACAAAATGTCGCGCAAACTCCATAAAACACATGAGTGGTAAATGTATAGTAATACAGAAAACATGTTAATATGCCTGAATGAACTTAACATACAGAGCGTTGCAAAAGTATCCTTAACCTTTGAACTTTTTCATATTTTTCCACATCACAAGAACAAACCTAAATATATTGATGTGCAAAGCTGGTAGGGACATACCCCAAAGGATTTGATGACTTAAATGTAGCGAAATATGGTTCTGACTCTGCAGGGAGACATGCAAATCAATGTCACATTTTTCTTCTTTTTATTGATTGTTGAAAAGTATAAATACTCTCCTCCTCCTTCCATCCGTATGCCATTTTTGACTCCTTGCCTGTATGCTTGGTTGCCTTAACAGGAAGTAGGTTATCATTCCTCTAACTTTATAAAAATTTATGCAACATGGGGAGTTTTTCATTATCACTCCCTGAAAAGAAACCAGACCCACCACTGTTTGCCTAATCTGTCAAGATGGAAAAAAAAGAAAGAAAAAGAAAATCATGTAATTTTTCCTTCCACTACTTTTTGTTGCCTCATCACATAAAATCTTAATCAATATTTTAGGTTTGTGTTGAAATGTGTCAAAATATGAACAACTGTCATGGATACTTTTGCATAAGAATGTATAATTTAAAGGCTATAACTTGGTTGTGTGATACCACTGTTGTCCACATGAGGGCACTCCCACTCAGTTTGTCTCACAAACCGTTTTCTCTTTTTCAACCAATTTACCTCCCACCGTTTTGAATCATTGTCTCCGTCTCTCCATCTTGTCATTCAACCCTGTTGTTTCTATTTTAATATTCTCATTCACCTTTACTTTCTTCTATTTCTCTCATGCCTCTCACTCTTTCACATATCTCTCCTTAACACCCCCCACCTCATCTAATTTTGATCCCCTCTACTTCTTTCCCTCCTCTGACACGCTTGTATAAATAGATGCTGATCTCAGAAAGCAGAGCGGAGGAAAGCTGTAGAAAAAGGATTTTAGAAAGACACTTTAACATGACCGGTCCAGGGCTTACAGAGGACTGCGCTGCCATGTGTGTGTGTGTGTGCGGGTCCATACACAGCTGTGTGCTTACTTCTGGCACCGTCCGCACTTAATAATGCTGTTGGTCTCCTTGACTGACGGCTCGTAAATGAAGCTTGGGTACTCGGTGTCACATGGCTGCAAGATGTTCCATTTTTTCTTGGGAACATAAGCTAATAGAGAGATAGCAAAAAAGGGGGTCATTTCTTGATTAGTTGGAAGTGCATGCGTGATCGATGGGCTGAAAGCTCAAACTTTTATGTTATTACTGCAGCTCAGATGGAAGCATGCTTCGAACAAACCGAATGTACAAGATGAGATGATTTGAAACCAACAAAGAAGAGCTATGATGGCTGATTAAATTGTACATGTCTGGTTGGGATTCTGCTTAACTGCTCAGAAATTCCATTAGCTGAGATAAAAGTCTACGCTCGGGTCTTGTTTTGAAGGATTTGGCAGCTGCGTCTGCTCCCACTTGAAAGCCTTATGTAATCTGACACACTAAATTTAATTCTACTTGGAACGTCTCACAAACAGCACAACACACATGAAACACAAAGGTCTGCAGAGCAACCCAGCTTCCTCTGAAACACCTGAAAGCAGGTACTCACAGCGGCTGAAGGATGGTTTAGCTGGATGGATGGATGGATGGATGATGGTAAAGATGAGAGGGTCGGTAACGGGGTGAAGTGTAGTTATAAGGAGGGCGAATGTTTGATACATGAAAACAAGTGAAAAGAAATGAAAGCTGTTATTACATGAGAATTAACTGAAGACAGGCGTCATCCAGTTAAAACCAAATATGTACATGCGCTCTGCAGCCGGTCAGTTGGGTTTACCGAAATTATTTCTACTTACTAAATGTCAGGATAATGAGGAAAATGTTTTAGAGGATTTTGTTTTAACTTCCATCTAGCTAATAGTTACTAATGTTCCATTGGGAGCTTAAGTGTGCTTGGGATTACTCATGTTGCTTTCTTCTGAATGCAGTGAAGACAGAAACATTCTTAAAAGCCTTCCAGTAATACAGTCCAAACTGAAGCTACTTTTTACTCTTGAGTTTATAATATCACATTTATCATCTATTGTTATAATCATAATTTCCTTCTATAGCAGCATTACTAACACTAGCACATTTTCCCACAGTAATTATTAAACTGGTTATTGTTTTATTTATAATAAATAACGCTTTAAATAGCTTGGAAATGTCAAGATGATAATATGGCGTAGTTAACTTCTGATATGTTAATTTACAACATTTGAGTGAAATGGAGTCAAACCTGTGCATCTCAAACGCACAACTACCAAAATATCAGGAAGAAAATTGTGAGCCTCCTTAAGTCTGGTTCATCTTGTTCAATTTTCTTAATTAAAAAGCATTTAAACTCTACATTATGTTTCATTTCTGTCAATTTTATTGTCATTGAGAAAAAATACATCACTTTTTTTAAACATTGAGTATAAATCTCTAAAACGCTCTATTTCACCTTACAGTGATGATGAAGATGAAGTGAGTATTTTGAGTGGAATGCAAATAGTAGCAAAATGACAATATTTGTTAAGGTCATCCATACTTCACATACAAAACAGTTAACATGGGAGATATGGTGCTATTCTGAGTCTGTCCTTAAGGTTGTGTGAGACATACAGAAAGAAAATATGGCAGGAATAGATGGAAACTGAACCAATTTTCAGATCAGCGTGAGCTCACCGTCAGCAAAATGCTCTGAGTGCCAGAAGCTACAGAAGTTGAACTCCAGTAGAAACCTTAAAGAGGAAAGAGAGACCACAGCAGATTGCAGACAGATCAGATGGAGAAGTTAGAAACTGGGTAATGTTTTAACATGGAAATGATAAATATGACTTCGTGACACATTGCTGGTACATGCTTTAAAAGGTGAGTTATTCAAACTAAAAAGAATTGAAAAGAATTATTTTGTGGTTGAAGAGAAATCTATAAGTCACAAAAGTGCAAGTATTTTTAGGCTTGAAAAAGTGAATCTGATTTCTGTGTTGCTAACCAATAAACAAACTTTGCATATGTTGACGGTTGAGAGCAGCCAAAACTGTTGCCTCTAGCAACACTTACAGTAGGACATTAGAGAGGAACCACTTGAAGGTTGAAGCCAAAGCATAGAATGACTGTAGAGAGAGGAAAAAATGAAGTTTAGTGTAAAATTCTTGTTTGAAACATATTAATGAAGCCTCAAGTCACTGAACTTACGCTGAGAAGTGGGCGAGCGCTGCTGACAGAGTGAGGGTTGGTCTTGCACATGGCCTGGTAGTCAAACAATGAGACCCTGGAGGAACATAAGCATAACATGCAAACAGTGTTGATCTCTCAGCGTCTTTTAAAATCTTTTATTGATTCCCTGACCGTCTCCAGGCACCAAGTAGCTCTACAAACTACAAGGAAGACCAACAAAAAAAAGTCAGATGAGGAAAAAGAAAACAACCTGGTGGATTGCTTTTATTTTTTTCTTGCAAGGACCAGAAATGTTGCGATTGATATCTGATCTCTGATCATGTAAACATCTGACCTGATGTTGCCTTTTGTAGCAGATTCTTAATAATCCATAATGAAGAACATGTAAGAATTTTCTAGTTTTTTCTCATAGTTGATTTGTAAAGTAAACTTTACAATAAGGCATTTATAGTGAAGAAAAAGGTCCGGATTACGGAAGTGTACCAATACTGTAAAATCTTCTAGGTAAGATGTATACACATTTATATAGACCAAACCCCACTAAAAGGAATTATACAATTTCTGTACATGTGTTTCATTGTTCGATAATTAGACTTGGTGTAATTATACAGGTGTCTAAATGAGACTTCCTGTCACCTGGGGCTGTTTCACAGGGAACTCCACTTTAGTTAGTTTAAGTTAAAAGGGGGAAACACATTTCTCTTTTTATGTTAAGGATAAAAATATCAACTGTTTGCCATATTATTACTCTGACAGGATGTTAAGAAGTAGATTGATGATCTGGGGATAAATATGTTTTAACAGCACCATGTTGCCAGATGCATTTCCCACATTTTAGCATAAAATTATAAATGAAAACAAACAGGAGATAATCAGAAGCACATGGACTTCTGATTGTACCACAGCATGGGATGACCTAATTGCCCTAACGTACTATGACGGCAGAACAAACGCTTTGTGACAACTTTTCACCACACACATACGCACTTTAACCCCCCCACCCCAACATGACTGTCTCATCAACCAGGCAGTCAGCAGATCGGTTCCAGTCTGTACCTCTTAAACATGCCCATTTGGATCAATGTGGTCATCACCGATCCGTCGGTTTCACCAAAGAACCTTCCCGCCTGTCAGGAGAGACGGACAGAAGAAAAGCAATTACTATTAAATACATTTCTGTAATCAGAATAATCTGACAGTACAGTAGGATTGTAAATGTTTACGCCTCACTGTGAACTATATGATTTATACTCTCTTCATGAATAGGTTTTTTTAATAAAGCCTTACAAATACTGCCAGCTGGCTTTTTTTTTTACAGAGAATTTTAAAATCCTAATGTCTTTAGGTCTTATTAACTTGCCATAATTACATCAATTACTGTACATAATTTAAATTGAGACTGAACTCTGTAATAATTGTAGGTATAAAAATGAAATGGATATTGCTCCCATCTCCAGAACTGATTTCTATTATGCAGAAATCAACATATTAGATGTAAGACAGTCCAAAAATCCAACCTTTTCAGAGATCACTTTCTCTTTTATGTTCTACAATAATCAAATTGAAACTATGATTTTTTTTTCTATCTCCTTTTTTTTTTTTACTCCACTGTATCTTCTTAGCACTTACGTCAACTACTTCAGTGGGGGAAGCAACTGAAATAAAACAGGCGTGAAATGGTGCAAAAGGTTATATCACTCCAGGAGGTCCTTGAAATGAATCGTTTTTTAAATATCTTAACCTTCAGTCTTTTTGAACCTCAGGCACTGAGAATGTTCATGGAAAAACTTAAATATTTTCTCTCGTGGCAACAGTATTCTACTGTTGGGTTGGGTAAGGATAATAAGGACTATTACTTTGCTGCCTAAAATGTTAAATTATGTTCTGACCAGAGCATCTCCCTCCGCAAGTGGACGTTTACTAATTAAATGACTGGTATCTGTTTAAAGGGGGATAGATATGAACACATGCTGCTTTTCAGATTTTGATATGTTAGTAATTTTGGAAATCATGTTTGATTTTTGTTCCAACACTGTGTTGCTGTATCACAGTAAAATACATTGAAGTTTGAGGTTGTAACATGACAAATCGACACTTTCATAAGGGCTTCCAACAGCAGCGTTGAGGAAAAAGGAAAACTACCGACCATGCTGACCTTTCTAAAAAAGATGCAGGCAGTTTTTTGGCACAATTCTGTAAATTGTCTTCTCTTTTCAGCGTGGAAATAACTAACAGATTCAAAAGCTTTCAAACCCCCAAAGTACGATTCTAAAAGCCCGTTAATGTGTCAACTTACATCACTGCGGCGTTTAGAAATTAGGACAAAGCCATTATTATCAATCACGTAGCACTCAATGTCCTGATACAAGAGACAAGAGACAGAAAAACTAATTACTTTTGACAAAGACAACACAGATATATTCCAAACAAATGTTATTAAATCTTTCACAAAAAGACTAAGAAAGTTTAGCGGCTCCATACAGCAGATATGCAGACTAATTAAGAGTTTTCTGCCCTGAATAATATTCATATAATCTTCCTAAGTCATATAACCAGTAGACAGGGAGGAACATGTACTCACAAAGCTGTCACAGCGAAGAGGACAAACCCCCTCTATGGAGGAGCACTAAAGGAAACAAACAGAATCTGCTGTAATTTCAGACAGATACATTTCAGTAACAAAACTCATGAATGCGCTGATGTTGGGAGTGAAATCTGTATGAATAAGTGAGAGAATGGTGTGTCTGTGTTTCACGAGGAAATCTTTTAAACACATGCTTCTGTGTGTGTATTTCTTCGAAGGCGCGAGGCTCGAACTAGTCGACAAGTGTCTGAGTATGTGCGAGAGGAGAAGAAAAAAAAGTGTCTGCCTTGGTGAGAAATTGTTAATTTTCGCAAGATGTGACAGGAATGTCTACCTGAGATCGACTGCTGAGCGTCTCGTTTGCGAGTCGCAGCTTATTTTGTTTCTGTGTATCCGCGACTGTGTGGATGTGTGCCGTCTGTTTTATTAATGTTGTGAAGCCGAGTTCACAGAGCTCAGCGGGAAACTGTTGATTTGGTTCTGTAGGGAGGGAGGAGGAAAGGGACTGCTGCCGTGGAAAATTATGCGCATACTTACGTCTGTGTCATTCGGCTGAGAAGAAGCAAAGAAGAGATGGAAGGAGAGCGTCAGGGGAAAGAAAATGGCATTAGATCAGTTAATGATGCTGTAAATCAAAGCAATAAATAGACTGTCAATGTTTTGTTTACTGTTGAATAAATAAATTAGTTGTCACATGTCCTGCATAAAACAACCTTTATTTTCACCATTTGACAATAAATCAGACTTAAATTTCTTGCTTTAGGTCTGATAGGGTTACCAACATAATGAGACTGTATTCTAGTTTACATAATAAGATTATTATACCTCTAACAATTTAGGAAAGCCCAGATGATAATGCCAAGACTTTGCAGACTTCTGATTGACATTAACAACTTCTGCACCTGAAAAGACACCATTCCTTGTGTAACATAATGGAAAATACAAAAATGTATTTTGTTTAATCCTCTCAAGCCTGTGATTATTCCTGTTGCTGATGTACCTTTTCCTAACACACTTTTTCCTTCCACTCAACTTTCTATGCCTTCATATGATCAATCAGCTTCTTTAGCAATGACCTTTTGTGGGCTATCCTCCTTATGGAGGATGTCAAGACTGACTTCTGGACATCCGTCATCTCATCATTTTTCAATATGACTGTGTAGGGCATAGTGTGACCTTTACATGGAATTTATGCATTTAAAATACATTTAAAAATGATCTTATGTAACATTCTAATACACCACGACACTGAATTTTGTGTTTTTACTGTCAAAATTACAAGAAATATGCTTAAAAGATTTCACTCTACATGCAGCTTTCTGGAACGAAAAAAATATATGTAACTTTTTCACGATATTTAATCTTTTCAGCGGTACATAATGGTTGCTATGAA
Organism: Alfaro cultratus; assembly: GCA_903066825.1. Taxonomy (NCBI): domain Eukaryota; kingdom Metazoa; phylum Chordata; class Actinopteri; order Cyprinodontiformes; family Poeciliidae; genus Alfaro; species Alfaro cultratus. The sequence goes on from CAEFZX010006754.1 coordinate 10,133, forward strand.
CGTCTGCGTAGCATAACATGAGATCATGGAATGTTGTTATTAAATCAGTGATGGGATTTTTACCTATCAGCTGTTTTGATTTTGCAACAGTATTAAACATGGGCTGTTTACATGACATTTTAGTATTTTAGTCCTCAATGTCACATTAATATCCAGCATGTTGGGTTCAAACTGTTCATAAATTGTATTAAATCAACCGGAAGGCATTATGGAAGTGTGATTTTTATTTTACAGAATTATGTAAAAAAAAAATAAATAAATAAATGAGCTTATTTTTTATGTTTTCCAAAACCATCAACATGTAAGGAATAAATGTACTCTAATAAAAGGTTGGTTTCTAAAAAATATTACTTTTACATATTTTGACAATACCAGAGATGTTCATAAATATTTAAATCAACATAGCTGCAAAGAATGACTGAAAGTGGTCTATGTCCCTGTAGTATAATAACAATAATAACAATAATAATAATAATAATAATAAAAAAGCTAAATTATAGCTTAAAACTTTTCTTTCAAGAGGGAAGTTTTGTTTTTTTTTCTCCGTTATTGATCTGCTCATATGTCAAAAAAGCACTAAATGGTCACATCTCATGTCTTGAGCACAATGTGTGGGTTGGCGTCTATGGACAGTAAGTCTTTGGAATCATGGTCAGGTTAAACAGAGCATGTCGAACTGTGAATGAAACAATTTATCATCCTTTTCAGTCCTATTACAGCCGAGTGTCAGTCTTTCTCTCGGCCTCCCATCGCTGCCTCCTGGGATGGGGAACAATTCAGTGGACTGAGAGGAACGGCGGCGTGTCCCCCGCTACAACACGGGCACATGGTGAGGCTTGATGGGAGACTAAATTAAAAGGAAAATGGACTGTCTCATCCAATTAATTAAAGGGGAATTAAAGGATCAGTGTAAACGCACTCGGTTCCAGTTTTATTTCTACGTATCAATATTCACAGTGTAATGTTATGGAGAATTTCAAAGTGGCTTTTGATTGTGACGGCGTAAGGTTCATTAATGTATTGGAAATAATAATAATAAGATGCAGGAAAACTTAATGATTCATAAACATAATCAACATTCTGCCATAAATTTTCAGATTTACTATTAGATGTCCAAGTCTGCAGTGGTCACAAACACAAAGATGAGTTTTTGCAAGTAATAATATCCTTGCAATGTTTGCTAAAATTATGTCATATTGCATGTTTTAGTGATATTACGTAGCCCCAACAATTATCTTTAAATAATACACTTTTTACATCGATTATGTCAAAAATATCTATTGTCTTGACAACCCTGGTAGAGCTGAGACATACATCCCATGATTCCAGGTTTAATTGCAGCCAAGAAAGATGCAATAAAAAATTGACTAAGAGGGGAAGAGCACAGACAAAAATAAAATTTTGGGGGTGGTGGGTTTAATTGTAAAATTGCTAATTTTTTCCCCACTTAATGATCATGTGCTATTTCTTATTAGTATGTGACAAAGCATTACAACAAAATACACAACATTTTGTTTTAATATTAAAAAAGTTAAATATTTGAGAAGATAGGAATACTTTCCTTTCTGCCTGATAATTGCTATAAATTGGGACTGACCACATGTGGAGCAGAGTAATCCCTGATGGAGCAAGAGCAACATCACTGCGCTCACCTATGCGTTTACACACATTGATACTGGTCTAACAAGCATATGCAGTGAGTGTACAAGCTTTTTGAAAGTACATGACAAGATAAGATGATTACGTAAGCTGGCTTAGGGAGGATGAGAGGATGGAAAGGGTGAAAGTGACTAGATGAAGGAAACTGACTAAAAGACGAAAAATGTGGAAGAAAAGGGGGAAAAATTATGAAGAATTGTGATATATTCTTTAACCAGACAAACCGAGTAAAAAATAAGAATACTACATTACATCACAAACAAAGTGTGTGAAGATGGACATAGTAGATACTTTGGCACAGATGGTAGAGCATATGCTCACTGTTAATCTGACACATATTAACACGAACAGACACACATCTCTAACACACACCAATGTATGCAAACAGAAACACGCTTACCCTGACACACAAACATAAACATACCCACACACAGAGCCTCGCTGCAGGAGCTATCCATCACCTAATGACTAGCCAGAAGCTCTAAATGGCCTTTTAACTGCTGTCATTTACAGCCATGGGAGCAGAGTAGAGGGAGCAAACCATCAAACACCTGCTACTGCAAAAAGCGTTACGGCAAATTAGGTAAGTTCTCCCAGATCTCCTGGAGGTGTGGAAGGTTACTCACATCTTTCACTTACGGCTATTTCTGCAACTCCCAGCAGAGCATGAATCGCACTAAACAGTTTCCATGATGGAATCTAATCTGCACATATGCTCTAATAGCCATGGTAAGCACTTATTTATCGGTGAAAGAAGGTGAGATGAAGCACTACATTAGGCTAAACTGGATCTACATGTTTTAATTATCAACTAATGAGGTAGAAATAACTATTTTAATGGACTAGTAAATCATTTGATTGGATCTTTTAATAAGTAAAAATAATAATGGATTTATATATCATAGACTTAGTAGAAAGTTATTGATCTAACTGAACAACATTGTTTTAAACCAGGATACCAAAACAATAATCAACATCTGGAACTTCTAGGGGACTAAATTACATGTTAATTCTCGTATTAAACATAAATGTATTCATTTTTTCCGACATTCTTTACCATAATTAACCGATATGATTTATTTTTCCCAGTTCCTCTAGCCATAGTCTGGCCTGACTTGTAGAATCACTTTACCTGCCTGACAATTTCAAACAGTCAACCTCAAAGTAGTGTTTATTATTTGAAGCAACAAAATAGGAGGTTGGAATTTAACTATGTTGGTATTGCACAAACACTCTTCAATAAAAGCAATTAACGTTACAATAAAACGATGTCATTAAAGCCAGGACAATAAAGTCCACCTTCAATATTCTCGAGAGGAAATACTAAATTACCACTGGAAAAAAAGCAATGAAGTTAACATTTAAAGGTTTAATTTGACAACAGAGTGGGGCAACTCCAGAGGTCTAGAAATTGCTTTATTCCATTCAAATACTGATAGTCATCTGCTTAAATTCAGATTAGAAACTCTATACTTTAAATGATATTTGTATGAAGAGTGATGCTGCTTTTTAAAAATAAAATTAATAAATAGAACTCTTTCTTCAGCTGGTTTATGGAGATATAGGGGAAGGAAATGAAAACTGCATCAAACCTGACAAGAATTTCTTGTAAAATTTTGTATTGCCAAACATGGCTCCTAAAAGCTTAATAATCCACACTAGTATAAGCCCTCCAAAATATACGTTTTTGAGAAAATTAAACAAAAAAAAACAAACAACAAAAACAACTATAGAGATGTTCAAATCTAGTGTTATGAATGAACAAGTTATACTTTTTGGCAAGTCTATATTTAGACAATTTGATATTGAATAATAATTATTAAAAAAATACAAAGAAATTCCTGTAATATCATTAGAATATGAAAACTTAAAAAAATACCTTTTAAAACTCACTAGAATAAACAAACGCAACTAGTTTTAACCACAATAAATGTATGTAAAGGACATAAAATATACCAGTCTTCTGCTTTCTAATTGCTAAAATAGCTGAAAAGAAGATACAATGAGCAACAGGCTTCATGAAGAAGGGATGCCTGCATGTCTAAACTTTAAATAATCAGGTAAATCTAAAATATGACTAACAGGAATGGTGGATGAGTTGAAGGCCTTAGCATAAAATACAATATCCGATCTAATTGGTGCTACATCCAAAATATTACTGACAGTGATCCATCTGAATGGTCTTACCTGTGCAGTGATGGTCCTAAATTTGGATTCAAGCATCTCCAGAGTCATCTGGACCCCAACAGCTGTCGAGATACAAAAAAAAAAAAAAAAAGGACACCAAAAATAACACATCAGTTTAGCATAATTACAGAAGCAAGTCTTCACAGATAGACATTAATATAGGCAGTGGCAGCCTTTATTTACTAATAAAGCAAAACAAATATTTAAGAGGTTAGGAAGGTTGACATGAAATTAAACTCACACATGATGCATATGTGAGGTCAAAATTGTGCTTCAAGTTCTTAGGGATGAATACAGGACACAACGATTCCATGCTTTTGCAGATCCAGGTAAAAACTCAATACCCAAAACCAAAACAAACAAACAACAACAACAAAAAAAACAAAAAACAAAACTGTGAATCAGCCCTTTGTGATTCTGTGACAAAGTCTAACACTAATGATGAAATTGATATATTAATTAGTGTAAGAAGGATTTTGGACATTTATGGTTTGTATTTCAGAAAACAGAATGATGCTTAAAAGACTCAACCCTTTACATACCCAGACCGTAAAAAAGATAAAAGTATATTCAATAAAATGGTAAATGGACTGAACTTATATAGCGCTTTTCCAGTCATTTTGACCACCCAAAGCGCTTTACACTAGAGTCACATTCACCCATTCGCACTCACAAACACACACACATTTATACACCGATACGCAGATCGGTAGGCAATTTGGGGTTAAGCGCCTTGCCCAGAGGCACATTGACATGTGACAGGAAGACGCTGGAATCGAACCTACAACCTTCCGATTGCAAGACGACTACTCTACCACACAGCCACAGTCGCCCCAATATGTACCGTTAGGTCAGATAATACCTGCTATTACTCGGCACGCAGAAAAAGCAAATTAAAGTTTTTAGTCAGGCACTTGAGAAAGACAACATTGATAGCATTATTAATGCCCCAGCTCGCAGGTTGGATGAGTAGAAGATGTCTTTTAGTGGAGATCAGCCCTGAAGTCAGAACTCAACTTATGAAAATCCTTTTTACAGTCACTGGCCTTCAGAGCCTCCACAGCACTGTTTAAAAAAAAAAAAATCCTATTCTTAGCCAGAATGTGTTTGAGTGCATGTGTCTATTCAACGCCTCCACTACGCAGCCCTCTCAGTCATAAAATGCAGAGAATTAGTGTCCGTTTGAACATGTCCCACGCACGCGCAGGGATATACACACAAGGGCGAAGCGATTGCTTATGTCAGCTTAGGGTTGTATGTCTGTCAGCATTTCAGTCAGCCTGGTAATAAGAAGAAAAAAAAAGAAAAAAAGAAGAAGCCGTAATTGCATAAGTTCCCAGTACACACATATTGTATATACCACCCACGCACATACACAGGAAAATACACACAACGCTGCGTGAAAAGATATGACTCTTCGTATTAGCATCAGAGACTCAGCGTTTTTCTCCCAGTGTGCCCTGGGTAGCCACTTAAAAGCCTCTCTGCTGATTACAATACACAAAGCTCACATCGACCTCCCCTTACAGACATACACTGTCGAAAATTTACAGTTCACATCCCACAAGCTTAGTAACACCAATTCAACACTTTTAGGACATTAAGGTATATACAGTAATCTGCAAAATCCCTTTTGAGAGCATCATTTCACTTAATACGTGCATTACTTTGGAGACATTTTAAACCTTCTCTAATGGCTTCATTCTTTGCTTACAAGAAGTTTTTTTAATCATCAAGGTTGACTTTATCAGACTTCTTCAGACTTTCTAAGCTTTTGTTAGACGTTGGCGTCTTTCGTTCCTTGCGAAACCATTCATGTCTCCTGAACTTTTGCTCATATTGTCATGTTACAATCACAAACCTCAATGTCTCTACCAGTTTTGTATATCTGGAGACAAAAACTGTCCATTTCCTCGTGTAAAATAGCTCAACTTCAGTCAGACTGGAAGATGAAGAGTGTATGCAAATATCAGTTTTCTAACAAATTAAGGTCTGGACTTTAACCAGGCCATTCAAAAACATGGATGTGATTTTATTTTAACAGGTCCATCGTAGCCTAGTTTTTAACTCCATGCAAGTTTTTAACAACTCAGATAAGTTTCCCTGACCCTGTTGAAAAAAAAAACCATTCCCACAACACTGACTTACTACAGTGCAGATGGTGTGTTATTTTTCTAGATAATATGTAATCTCACTATTCTGCAAAGGCCAAATACGAGGAATGTAGAGTTGACTTGACTCTACAAACCACAGTCTGGTACAACGTAGAAATGACGACATGAGTAGCATATGGCAAACATGAACTCAAGGAAGACTAATGGCTTTCTTAAAAGAAAAAATACTAAGAGGTTGTTAATGTATGAAAACATCTCTAAAGTACAATATGTTAAAAGACGAACATACATAAAAAAAGCACCAAAGGCTTTTTTTTCCTTTTGTGCTTTCTCTTGCAGCATTAGTACAACCTTTCAAAACCAAACCCTTTTCCAGGCATTACTCACAATTCTTTTATAGCCACCAAGCATTTAAATTAAAAGCTGTAGGAGGTAGATTTGCCCTGAAAACATCACTTTAAATGTATTTTTTTAATGTCAATAGGTGATGAGTTTTAGACCTGTTATAGCAGATCTCATTTTAGAAATGAGGCAGCGGGTTCTATTGTAAGATGTGTAGTTTGGCTCGTCTTTTCCTGGTTTCTCCCCTCTGTCATCCTTTTCTTCAATCTTTTGAAAATCACGGCTGTAATCCGCCTATAGTCATGAACAGGAAATGGTGTTTGATTGGAGGGTTGTTTTGTCTGAGGTTGTTTATCTTTTCCTGAATGGTTAAACATAATTTCTTTTGCCTATGGGGATCAAAATTCACAAGTCATTAAAAGCAAAAGATTCACATTTGGTCTGTTGTTTTTGTCACCACTGCAAAAAATTAAAGAGTAAGATTTTTTTTTTAATCCGTCCACCTCCACGGTGACATTGACCCTGAAGTCATCCCCCTCCACTGTAATCTCAGATTAATTGTTCAAAAGGCCATTAAAGAGAGTAGCAGTAATCTGCCGTCTTTCCTCCTTTGAGTTAGAGGCTGATAGGTCAAATCTAATTAAAGCCAACGCTCTGATCACCTAGCATGGGTGTGTGTGTGCTGCAGTACTTAGAGCTCTTTCTGGTAAATATAAGTGTGTGCTTTTAAATGTGCCAACATTGCTTTCAGGTTAGTCTCTCCCTTGAGAGAGAAAATGTGTGTGCTTGTAAGCATATTTTGTATACTCCCACTCTGAGGCACAATTAGCGAGAGCTGCCAATCACAACTGAGAATATTTTTAATAGAAAATGAGCTAATAAAAAAATAAATGCAAATCTTTGGAGACCAGAGCTGGAGTTAATTGGCTATTTTACTAGTGAGATAGTGACAGGAGAAACAAAGGCATCTAAATATTGAACAGGACTAGATAATTAAAGGCTGACCCTCGCTGTATTTTACTTCAGGACAAATTTTCCCCCAAAAAATGTGGATACTTGTGCTGCCAATACATTAAAAATACAGACAGGTGAGATATTAAAAAAAAAATATGAGAAAAAAAAATAACCCCAACTGTTTCTAGAGACCAGGATCTTTAAAGAAATCTCAATTTAACAAATTTGTTTATTGAAAGACAAAATTCTGTTGAATTTGAATCAGGTTTCAAAGTCTTCAAGAACTGAATTAATGCCTCACTTTTCACTGCAACTCAAGGATTTGTTGTCCATTTAACTGCATCATCTTTTACAATATAACCACTCCGTAGCCTAGAGTTGGGAAGAGATGGACCCCTTTTTCTCCACACAGTAAATCATATTATATAACTAATAATCAGAAAATTGATCCATTGCGTAAAAGCCAAAATTCTCGTCATTAGACTGACTCACCATCCCAACTCTGTTTTCCGCAAAACAGAACTGGGTATTTTTAGATGGCTCTAGATATTTTTTTATAAGCTTGAAAGTGAAGAATGGAGCAAGAGATATGAAGGTTGTTTCAATCTGCAGCTGGCATTTCATCCTACACACTGATCCTCTGACATTAACCCAATGTCCACATTCAGGGGATCCGTGCAGCATGGAAGCCAAAAACGTGTGCTATTTCATGTTCACACATCTTTTGACTTCATTAAACATGTTTGTTTAACATGTGTGGTGCTGAGGCTACACAGAAGGTCAATTTGTGTCAAATGACTGGTGTATGGAGCGGGTGTTGTCGTATAGCCCTGAATACAGATTAAATATATAGAAACACACACAATAGGAGTCAATAAACACAGACAGAGGCACAGAAAATAAACACACCGAGGTGGAGGTCAGTGCATTCACATATCCCACACACTATAAACAGGAGTTTGTATTTAGGGTAGATGTGTGAGGTTGATAGTGACACACAAGTGTTCCTACTCCTTGAGCTTGAACACATTTTTTAACTTTACAACAACAAATGCCAATGTATTTTGTTGGGGTAGCGCATGTTACCCCAACAAGAAAGAAAGAAATGATATATAGTTTAAATATCTTTTTAGAAAAATAACTTGCAAAGTGTGATGAGGATTTGTATTCATCCTGATTTACTCTGATACCCCAAAAATAAGTTGCATCTAAACTTAGATTTCAAGCTTTAAAAATCTTGTTCGATCCATTCATTTGAAAATTCTTGCCTAGACTGTCATGACATAAACATGACAATTAATCACAGAAACAACCAAGGGGCCCGTAAAGCGGCAGAGATTCACATCTGATGTGGAAGAATCTGTGAACAAATTTACCCAGACACTTACCCAGAGCTACAATGAGACATTTTAGATTGGCCTAGCCAAAGTTCAGACCTAGAGCCTTCTGAGAAACTGAGGTTAGTTGTTGAACAGTGTTAGAGACATCTCTCAAAAGGAGGAAATGTCAGAGGGGTAAATACAAATGGAACCCACGCCTTTCACTTGGTTGTTGTGTAATAATTTGAAAATCATATCGTCTTTCCTTTGACTTTCTAATTTTGCTGCCTTTACGTAGTTAGTCTATCACATAAAATCCTATGAAATTAAATTCCAGTTTGAGGCTGTGACATAAAATGAGTGAAAGGCACTGTATAGCAAAGATGGAGGTAAAGAGGAAATGAGACAGCAAGCAATTATCAGCAGGAAGGTCAATGCAGCACTGATATTGTAATCACAGCAACAGATTAACAGATGGATTAGTCAGGTCAAATAGATGAGAGAAGAAACAAGACGGACAAAACTGTTAAAAAGCTAAGAGATAAAACCAGAGAAATTAATTTTACTGATGTTATGATCTGGATGCTTTTTATTCATATTCATTGTGGGCTTTATTGACAAAGCGGAGGAGATCAAATGTTTCTGCATGAGTTTCCATCACAGTAAACACCAATTTGTCATGTTTTGACTTTTGTCTTTGTTTTGCATGCAGACTAAAAAAAGGACTAAATGTTAGAAATGAAAGGTGAAGAGACTGATGTCTGATAGGTAAGATGACTTTTGCTTAAATGAGATGACCTCATTTACTTTGATTCATCCACAGAGTAAATACACCAAGTGGAAAAAGTCATGCAGCTTTCCTAGTATAAAATTCAGTGCAGTAACTCTGCATCTAATCTTCATAAACACAGGTAATTGCAGAACTATAATAGATGAGCTTAAACATTGCATACATTGTTTAATTTCATAAAATGATTTCTAAATAATTTTGAATATCCCTCCAAGAAAAACTTTTACTGAAAAAGTAAAAAAACAAAAAAATGAAAAAGACAAAACAAAATATGTTTAATGAAGATTCTTGTTCAGAAGAACTACCTTGAGATAATAAAGTTAGTCTTGCTACAGTAACAACTTAAATATGTTATCTTTATAATGTTTTTTTAAATATGTCATCATTTTAATATATAAAACTTGCTTTCTTTCGGAATTATTAAAAACCTTAAAAATGAACAAAAGCAAGATGAAAATGGTTTCTTTTTTCATATCAAACAGGACAAAAAGTCCTAATTTTAAGTTTATCGAACTGAATCATACGGCAACAAATGCCATATAATTACAATTATAATGAAATAATCTGAATGTAAGGTGTACCTCTTTATGTCCTTTGTTTGCTAAAACAATAAGCAGGGTAATTTTTTCCAACAGTAAACTGCTTTTTAACAATATCGCAGGTGGATACTTTACTTTCACGTTATGGATCATTAATGCATCATTTTACGAGAAAAAAAAAGCTACAGTAGAGAAAAAAATGACCACAATAAACTAGCAAAGACTTTACTTCTGAGATTTTAAAAAAACTGCCTCAGTATAAACCCTAGTACAAGTATTCCACTTCTAGCTAAGCTCTATGCCCAGGAAAAAAAAAAAGACTTTCTGAAAAGATGCTTTGAAAAGCCTGTTAGCCTCACTTGAAATCCAAAAAAAATGAGTGTATTCTGTTTGAAGTGACTGTGGGCAAGAAGATTACTGTTTATCTCAACAGATGTCATTGTGTCTTCTCCTACAATGTCTCACTCGTCTCTGTTTGTTTGCTCTGCGGTACACACACAATCCAACACATCAAAAGTGTCAACGAGATGGTCGGATTGAAACAAACGTGCGCAGATGATAAGCTTTCTGGGTTACAAATGCCATTTGTGCTCTGTTTTCGTCTGTCAGGCTCAAAAACACATAATTACAGTTTATAGCAGCAAATGTCATCATAATAAGAAGATAGAAGAAGCAGTTCAGAGCACTGTTTCATTTCTCTACTCTGAGTACAATTAAATCTTTGGACTTTCTTTCTTTCTTTGTACCTTCTTCTTCAAGGTTTCTAAAGGTTCTGCAAGTTTTTAGTGACTTGCCTTCATAAAGTGATAACGCTCCAGCAATTACCACAGGTTACCATGGAAAAACGGGACCTTTTATGAAGGTAAAACCAGTATGGTTTAAACCAGAGGAGATTAGAACAAAGCATAATGCGGTAAAGTGGCTCAAAGTCTAAACGTCAATCAAGCTTAGAACCTGTAAATCTTCAAATATTTCAGTCTAGGGGACCACACGCTTTTGATTGCAATTACTAAAAAAATATATTTTAATAAGGTTGCATACTGGTCTGTGCTGCTGTAGCTCATAAAACACCAATAAAATACACTAAAGCTTGTAGTAGAAACACGAAAACATACATAAGATAAAATATCCACTACGTCAAATTCATGGTTCTTTGAAAATGTGCGACTATTATATGAAAAAGGAGCAGAACATGTACATACTAAGCACAGACAGACTCACCTTTTAATCATTTGACATCAAACAAACAATTAAGCGCAACCTTTCAACCTCAAAGTTGCACAAGACCACACACATTGTGCAAATGCTCACAAACCTCGAAGGAGTTGACAGAGGCTGCACTGACATCATGTTACCAAAGCAACAGGCAGGAGCGAGGGGATTGGACAAAAATGATGATGACTCAACCTCCCTCCCTTGTCTTCCTCTGTCTCACCATGCTCTCCTCTTCTTCATAGTCAAGTCTCTCACTTTATCTTTTCGGACATCGAGGATGCAAACCGAGACACGTGCCCAGGCACAGGCATGCCGTAGTTATAAAATGAAAGTGTTGACTGTCATCTTTCTACAGAATGGACTGTAGTGAACTCAGATTTCCAGATGATACAGAATAAAATCATCTGCTTCTTTTTGTTGAATCCAAAAGTCGTGTTTTAGGATGAATCTGTGGCGAGCAGAACTGTAATGGCAAAGGAACAGAGCTGGACGAGTTAAAATGATGGCCTGTTTCTTGTAAATGGAAATAAATGCTGTTGACATTCAGTCTATGTGTGGACCTTTAAGTCAGCGGAGCCTACCTCAAGTTAACCTAGTTTCTAAGCCCTCTTGAGTGGCCCTGTTGGAGGCACACTCACTAAATCATTCATAGTGGGGAGATGAAGAAAAAGAAAAAACTTGTTCCTGCGTGTCTGTGTGAGGGATAAAACCATGAATTTAGAATGTGGTATGCTTCCTTTATTGTCAGTCAATGAAGGTGGTAATTTATATATCTGAATGATTTTGTCAAAGAGCCAATGGGATTTTAGTTTAGGACATTTTGGAACGATTTGGTGAGAAATCCAATGACTGACTGAATCTTTAATAATGTAAATGGAGAAAGAATTTGCCAGTCATTGTGTATCTTTTAAATTTGTGATGAACCTTCTTGCTTTACGTGACTTACCTGAAGAGCAATCTAAAAAAAAACCTCAATATATAGTTGCTCAACAATGACGCAGGTTTATAGTGGATTCAATAAAACAACTAATGATATTTTAAAGGACAGATTTAATAAAGAACCCTGTCCAGCTGATTAATGACTGCTTGGGATAAAAAAAAATATTAAAAAAATAAAAAAATTAAAATCTAGCAACAATTTGAGATGTATTTAAGACATTTCCCACATTATTTTCAATATTACACTCTTTTTTTCAGTCAGAATTCCCAAGTTTCTGCTTTTATCTTGAATGTTTATCATTTGGTGTGAAAATATTTCGGGTAAAAAGATTGCACATGCATGGCAGGTTGCTTCTCTCATTTGCTCCCAGTTACTCCCCGTCCCTCCCCTAGCCTGACTACCAACTGCTTCCTTTTCTTCTCTGGGAAATACCTCTCAACCATTTATCTGGCTTTTATGAATTTGGCGCCTTTCAAAGACAGTACGAAATCAGCAGATTTCTGCAGGTTTGTAAGCTTGCGTTATTTTCTTTCATAATGCAGGGAACTGGGAAAGGGAAAACGGTCTTAAACTGATCTGCTTTTGGTAGCATATTCAAGCTGCTGTTACCTTTACTCATCAGGTTTAGATTTTTCAACATTAGACATGCTACTGTGACTGAGGAGGGATCTAAAAAATTGTCTTGTTGCTCTGGAGGTTGTTTGGAGGTGAATGAGCTACACCGATTTTTAATGGTAATAAACAACAGCAAAAGGTTTTGGCTGGTCTTGAACTAATTTTGGAAAGCCTACAGATTTTGGGTGAACTATTGTATGCTTTTCTATCCATCAACACTTAATTGTGCCCAGGATTGGGATGGGGGACTGATGAGGGATGGTGCCAATCCCTGCAGAGATTGGACCAGAGGGATGCATTTTTGAATAAAACCTCTGTAGCAATAAACCTAAAGCGTAAACCAATGAACGTTGAGTAGCTTGAATCCACTTGGCAATTAAGGGAAATTGTAGCCTGAGGCTAAGGAATTGATTAAAGGTGCACAATATTCAAGGAGTTAAGTCTCATTCTAATCCATGAATTTGTCCATCAAATAATTTGAGCTATGCAAGATAATTCGGATATATAAGGAGGGGATAAAAGTATTTAAACATATATGTATCTTCACTTAAGAAACCATTTTTGGCTATTTGGAATATAGAGATGTTCACTCACCATGATGGGAATTCATAAAAAGGTGGCAACAGTGAAGAGTGGTTCAAGCAACTCTTAGGTTGGAGTACCCATATATAAAACCATCCTGTGTGTGTGTGCATGTGCGTGTTTGTAAAAAGATAGATGACTTTGAGCCACTTCCCTACACAGGAACCTATGGTAGTTGATACAAGTGTGTCTGGCCAGACCTGGTGTTAATACGATGCCTTGGGTCAATTCATCTTCACTGACATCCAATAGCAGAGTAAATTACAGAGCAAAGTAGGTGTATAGTTGAGTAAAGAGATAGAGATAAAGGAAAAGAAGCTTTTCTGAAGAGAGAGAAAAACAAAGAGGAGGTGACTCTCTTAATGAAAGAATGTTTGTAAATTTATATACCATCAATATTGTTGGCAACTGAAGGCAAGAACTGTGGGGATTTAATCAAGGAGAGCAATAAACCAATGTATTAAATATAAAACAGAGAAATGTTGGCTAATACAATGGACGGCAATTAGAAAAGTTAAAAATAAGCTCTTTTGCTTTAGATGATTGGCACAAATGTTTTTCCGTCACATAGTTCCTGCATCAGTGATGGAACAGAGCTGGATTTAAAAGCTGCCTTGGCAGGAGGTCTCTGGCACTTCCAGATGATTTCTGTGCCAGAAGCTCTGTTTGCCATTAGCCAAGAAAAATTAACATATTGCTTAGTTCAGCTTTTATCAGGCAAAGCTTGAATACTTATCTTTTTATTCTTACTTCTTGACTAAATATATGTATCTTGCAAAGCTCCAAACCCTAACATAAACATATTTTTCATGTTCTCCCAACTGCTTTATTATACCCATGGTTGTAACACAGCGAAGCAGTGATGTTTACTTCAATAATTCAATTTGACACAAAAGACAGCATCCATTTTGTGTCTTAGAAGTAAAAGCAGGAGCTTAATAATAATGAAGACAGGCTCACATGAAAGAGTTTTCTCTTTCCGTCCACTCATTACTCAGATTGCTTTCAGGTTACATCACAGACAGCTGTCATTTCATCTGCTGCAAACTGAAAGGCTATGGAAAGACAGGAAAACTTGAAACAAAGCGAAATATTAGCGAGGAGTAAAAAAATGTTGTCAAAAGTAGAACAAATGTTAAATTCAGATGATCATGTTCAAGGAACAACCAATGAGTTTTGGGCATTTTTTTTATGTGACACGCCAAAACAAACTTCTGCATATGTAGACAGTGGGATGAAAACAACATTTAGTCTTTTTACAAATAGAAGGTTGAAAGTGTGGCATGAATATTTATTTATGCTTCCTGTTCAGTATATGGAGCTTTCACAGAACACCCATTCATACTTTTTAATTGTTAAACTTACTGACAACCTTAAATACCACTTAATCTGCTAATTACAGTTTTCAATAAACACATACGTGCACACACACATGCAATACAGAGATTTAAAAGTAAATAATCGACAGCAGATCAGTAATATAACAAAAATGGAGACATTCAGCTAATCATCTTCCATAGAAACCAATGAACAGAGTGTCTTACTGGCATAAGCTACTGGCTGCTAAAACAGATTTCACTGGCCAAGATCTCGAGTGAAAGAACAAGACAAGAAAGCAGAGAAATTATGACCAGACTGTATTTATGCGAGTGTCTATTTGTGCTGCCCAGTGAACCAGGCTGCATATTTACCCAACCTATAAAATGCCCAGATTCATTTATTTAAAACTAAAACAAATGATTATCTAGACAGCTCAGATACTGGATAAATGACCACTAATAGATGGGAATGTAGCTTTTTCCCCCTCACATTCCCAGCAGAAATAAACGCAATCTTCGACTCATTTGGATTTTATGGCCAACCGATTAATGTAAATCTGAGATTATCCTCTTCCTTTGAACTCTGGGAGCCAGATTTTCCAAGCCCGGCAAACGAGCACAAGGTCACAGTCTAGAAAAGGAGGCGACGCAAGATCACAGAAACCCAGAGGGCCCACTGGTCACTTCTGGAGATGACCTTATTTAAATGCAAACCGGGATGTGTCAGCAGAAAAACGGACTTCACAACCTTTAGATATCCAGATAAGCAAAAACAGGGACCAGCAGTAATTTGAGAAGGTAAAATGAACAGGACGTGTCAGAGATACAGTGCTGAGGCAAACCGCTATAAAATATATAAATGAAACTTGAAGTGTACAGTTAATACAGAGGACTGAGAAAAATAAGCAATAGCAGATCCACTACAATGAGATAAGCGTGAAATGAAGCCAGATAAGAGCAATACCGTTTATTAACTCTTTTATGAAATATTTAAAGTGGAATGAGTAGCTGTTATAAATGCTCTTGTATTTGTAACTACCATTGTTATTCGTATCATTAGATTTTAATCTCCCACCATGATACACAACTCTCTCCGTTTCATGGTTCAGGACCATGGACAGCACAAAAGAGATGCAAACCTTTTTCTTTTTTTTAAATTTAAACCACACTCTGTTAATTTTTGTATTAGTATCGCAGTAATAGGACATTGTTTAGTTCCTGGCTCTGCTAAAGTACTCACTTTAAATATTTAATAGCTACAAGAAATTGTGCTAAAGATTTTACCATTGGAGCCCAACAGTCTGCCACGGATTAAAGAAACTCGATTAGGAACAAGAAATGGCCTTCCCAAAGCCATTAGCTCAAAGCTGTTCAGAGATTTGTGGTTTATGCCTGAAAGTAACGTCAGTACCAGGAAGACAATTAATTTAAAAAAACTTCCATTTCTCCCAAAAAGAAAGCTCAAATATCCAGACAGAATGTCAAAAGCTTTCTGGTGGCTATAAAGAGAATTTGGTAGAGGTGCTAGTTGTTGGGGGTCACCTAAATAAATATCAGTACTAGTTGTGAATGTATATATTTGAGACTGACTGTCAAGTTTGACCTTCTTACAATGACAGGACATCCACAATAAAGTCAAATGTGGGGACTTTGGCATCTAAAAATCTTTGAAATTGAAGTATTGTTAAGCTTCAAATAATTAAAATCTATATTTTTCTCATCAGGGCATGAGTTATTATCTGTGCAGAAATAATGTTAAGATGATAGTTACTGATTTTTTCTAATTTTCCTCTGGTTTGATTTCCTGGGGGAATCGGTTTTCTTTCATTTTCCCACTGCCAAGTGTGCCAAATGATTCACATGCTCATTAACAGCATAATGTGTATGTGCGTCTCTGCTATGATTCACTGCATGTTAGGAAGCAGCCAAGTAATTATATGGTTGTGTGTAAACAAACACAAAATTGCATGAGCCGTTAAGAACAGAATCTCTTCCACAGCTCACCTTTGCCCATCTGCGTGTTCGGTAAATTTAGAACTGTGCCATAAAACAAGACAAAAACCTAAATCACACTGGAAACACATTTTGCAGATTCACTGATATTTCTATATAGATAAATCAAATTCAGTATTCTTTAAATCATTTTTTTAGTTTGAATACCATACAATGAAGTAAAAAAAAAAAAAAAAGTAGCTGTACCCTGACAGATTTCTTCTGACTGGCAAAAGGTCTTTTACACCACTGGGGTGTAATAACTAATCACTTGGCCACCATTAGCCAGGTCATTGACTTATTATGCAATTCCATATGATTCTTATCTTCCTACAGTACTCCGCCTGGAATTTATCCCATTCAGCTTGATTTCTCCGGTTGAATTTCAATCAGGCCAATCAGTGAACAGAAAGAGAAGTTGTGAATGATGACGTCGATTTTCTGCACTGTTTCAGAATTGTAGTCTGCCTGTAGCAGCACAGGAAGTGAAAAATGTAAAACTTCAACAAAGTCAATGCCTCCAGAAAACAATTTTCACTAGCTGAGGGTCCAGACCCTCTGAACGAAGCAAAGCGTAGAACAAGAGGTGAGATTTTTACCAGGCGAGGTCAGCGCTGCCTAATGATCGATCATTCCCACAGGGAGGTGACTCACTAGTAGAACACAAAGCCGGAACAAGCAGTTCCCCTCCAAAACAGTTGGTGGCAGCAGTGAAATATGCTTAGACAGAAAACATTTATAATGATAGATGTCTACAACTTTACAATAAGGCTCCCTTTATAGAAGCGTTATTCATCTTTAAACACCTTTTAAATCAGTAATAACTGATTATTACACATTAATTAAGGCTGAGAATGATACAAAATCTACTGGTTTCTTGCCAAATAGTGAGCCAAATCTGTTCACATATGTGTATTAATCTAGAGTTGTTATCATAAACATTCTCAGACTACTTTGCAAGCACAATAAGTATTTGTAAATGTAATTTTTTACCATATAGTCTCATTCTCCCTCTTGATTAATGCACAATAAAGACTTATTAATGACTTTTAAAGTGTCTATAGATGAATTGATAACATATCTGTAAACTATTTACTGGTCATCTATACGTAGACTCTTGTTGTAAAGTGATGCCAATAAATTTATATTTATTTGACTGAAGTTTGAATTTTCTGTTTGGTGAATTATTTGGAAAATACAGAAGTTGTGCTCTGAAGCAGCCGTGGTGCCGGTCAGTTCTTGGCCAAGCCTGAGTGAGCAGCAGTCCCAGCCTGACCTCTCATGTGAAAATTTTCTGGCTCTGCCACTGGACCTGAGGTCACAAATTCATGGCCGGACATTCTCCTTCAGGATTTTCTGGTAGAGAGCAAAATTCCTGGTTTCATCAACTCAGGTAAGGGAGCGGTAAAGCAGCATCACTGTTACCACCGGTGTGTTTTGATGGTTGATATGACATTATTTTTCTAAAAATGCAAGTTTTATGCCAACTCTAGCAGGATGGACACCTATATAAAAATAACTTTTGTCTTGTCAGTTCAGAGAATAATTTTCCAAAGGTCTTAGGGATCACCAGATTGCTTTTTTTGTTACTGTTATCTCCCACAGACTGACATAAGAGTCCTCTGAGAAAATTGGCTTGAATACATCATTTAACTTAATAACTGAAATCCTTTTTTTTTTTTTTTTTCAAATTCCATCTCCAAAATTTAAGTGTGGACCATACGCAGAAGAAATCTGTAAGGGGATAATGCTTTGTTCATGGCTCTCTAAGTCCATACATATGTAAGATTTTATCTATTTGGAGTCCCTCTCCGAACAAACACACACACACACTGCACGCACGCAGAGAGACACACAAAGCCAGCTGTTACGAGAGATGCCTCCGGGAATCGAATAAAAATGAAAGGCGAGCGAGGGAGATGTGAGGAGAGAGAAAAAAAAGGAAAAATAAATCGAGGGAGGAGAAAAGCCCATGTGGCGGAGGGAGATTCTCATCTTCACCGAAATCATCACATCTCTCCCTCCCTCCACCTTTCCTTCCACCACAAGCTTTCTATTGAGGATCTCTGTTTCTTTCCCCCTGTCCATCATCAACCTCATCCCACCCTGTCTTCTGCATCCCCTACCCTCCTTCCTCTTCTCTATTTCTCTCCCCCCGCCCCATCACAGCTTTCACTCTCGTATTATCCCTCTCTCTGCATTCCACCTCCCTCGCCCTCTCTCTGTCACTGTCGGAGAGCTGCAGGCAGACGAGGCAGCATGCACTAATGTTGCTATATTTGACAAGGCACGCGCACACCCTCTTCTGCCACATGCACGGCTGCACACTCATATGAGAAAGAGGAAGGGGAGGCGATGGCACCGGGGCTTTAAGACGCACTGGATGCGGTCTGAGTGCTGGAATCACAAACATAGCGAAACCCGGAGAGGGGGTAATGCATGACGCCAGCAAACCAATCGTGTTTTTGCTCTTTATCTCTCTCTCTTTCTCTCTCAGACACACGCTCACGCCTCTCAGACACACGGCAGCACACGAGCCAGGGAGCGGGACGGCGTTGGACGTATCATTCATACAGAGAAAAGATCAGAAGGAAAGGATTAACTCCCTCCAGCCTTCTCCCTCTAAGGATCTTATCCCCTCTTCCCTCCTTGTGTTCCTCTAAGCCTATCTTCACCTCATTTTTTTTTTCCTTTTTAACAATCCCTCCTTTTAAGAAAGAAAAAACAATCTTTTCTTTTTTTACACAATTCATTTGTGGGCTGAGAGAAGCAGACAAGACACAATCACAGTCTTTACCCTGCGGATTGATTTAGCTGAAGCAGTGACAGTTTTTTTTGTTCGATATTTTATCCTGTGAGAAATTTTTTGATCGTTTGTTTTTCAACACAATTTCTTTGGATTAATGGCTGACAGCAGCAAGCTGTAAGGCTGGTGCCAACTGAGGTATCTGGTAAAAAGGTAAGTCCAGAGATGGTGCTAGTTATGCTTGCCACACTCAAAAAAACAAACAAAAAACAAAACAACAACAACAACACAGAAAACAAAACACATAATCTCAATATATTTGCGGATCATCATTGTAAGGTGAACTGCAGGCTACATAGTCAGTTGTAATGGCTGGTAACTGGTGGTGGGCACAGAATTCACAAAACAAGAGAATACCAGCAGGAATGCTTGATTTAGGGGGGAAAGCCTGCAGATGTTGACAGAGGAAGAAACACCTAGAAACTAATAAGGAAAAAAAAAAAACTACAAACAATTTGATTTGCTTTTCAACCAACTTTTCTATAAAACAACTATAAGGTTTCTCCAAAATTGTTTGCATACTTGTGCAAGGAGTCCTGGTGCATGCCTGTAAGACTGATGCAAGTATTTTTTGGATATTAATGAGTAATAAAAAAAAATACCACATAGGTCCAACCACAGTTCCCAGCCAGCGTAGTCATTAAAGTGAAACTCATTTACTTCCTATGTCATGTTTTCTACAGTTTAACTGGTGCAAAAAGAAGAAACAATTGCTACTCTCATGTATACTGCAACCCAAGCAGCGGACTCTTAAGTATTTCTCTTCAATTATTTTAAGCAACCATAAAAGTACCATTGACTTTTTGGTAGACATTATACATTAGGATGATATTACAGTCATTTTAAGTCTGACCTTCATATTGCATTATGTAATTTTAATCCATTTAAAACCCTTTGACTTCCACTATTAAATGATGCTGGTTTTCAGTCTGACACTATAGAGTAAAGTGTTGCAGCTGTTTTTTAAATTTTTTTTTACCTGCTCTTTTTACACTTATCATTTCTAACAGTGATTCAGAAGGTGTGATGTAAAAGTGATTAACTCGATGGAGCTGCATTGTAATTATATGATGATGCAGTGAGCGTGGGGCCTCGCCTGTCTAATGTCCCTGAGGCTTTGTGTCTCTCTATTTTGTCTGACTCTCTGTCAAGTAACACAGACACATCCTGACATCATTCCAGGGAAAACAATTAAGATCGCTGAGTGATTATATGGGTAGTGCAGTAATTTGGCATGTCTAATAAGCAACAAGGCTGCCACTTCAAACCAACTGGATGGCTTTAGTGAAAACATCCGTAAAATCCTCGCAAGCATTCCAGCTGGAATCGGTTTAATGACGTTTGATGAGATCAACCAAACTGCTGCACGCGACAATATTTTGTTCAAAATTACTGTGCCTGGAAAACCTCACAGATATTCATTCTAGTTTAAACTGACAACACAGCATGTATGCAAAATACTTTATACAGTGCTTTATGAAAGTCTTCAACTGTTTTCACATTTTGACTCTTTAGAAGCATAAATGTCAAAGTTGTGTCTAGCTGTTAAAGTGGGAGGAAAAGAATGTAAGTTTAAAAAATACTTATAAATAATCTGAGAGGTGTTATACATTTGTATTCCAAAAAATACTTAAATTACCTTTTTTCTGTTGTTACAGCTGAGAATCTACTGTATTTGAACATCTACAGATACTCTCTTCTACATAACATAACTCATATGTCATATTGGACAGAGAGCACATGTGACACGAAAATTGGCTTTTTAGGTCTGGACTTTGACTGGGTCATTTTAAGAGTTAAGTAAGTTTGATCTAAACTAGGGGTCTTCAACTCCAGTCCTCAAGAGCTACTGTCCTGCAGCTTTTAAGTGCTTCTCTGGTCTAACACACCTAAGCTTAAGAATAAAGAGAACCGAATTCAAAAGCACACCACACTTTTCAGTTTCTTATTCACGAAATACTGAGAAACAATAATCCTTTATCTCCATTTAAATATTATTTGCTCTTACTCTGCATTGATCTCCAACACCAAGCCTTAATAAATTACATTAAAGTTTGTAGACAGAATATGGCCAAATTTAGAGCTGTTCAGGATGTATGAACACTTACTGGTAAACAAAGCCATAAATAATAAAATAGTTGTAGCATGGTCTGTTACACTCACTCAGCAATAAAGAAATGTATAAAACACCCTTGAGATATTGCAGCTGTTCACAATCCGACCAATCACAAATGATGGTGAAATATATGTGCAAATTCCTGCAGCATGTGGCTGTCAACACATAAGCGAGTCTATTTATCACTATGCTAGCATGCGCTGAGGTGTGTATGTTTGTGTGTGTATGCGTGTGAACGCCATGTTGCAAAGTCTCTCTGCTCGCCTGTGTAAGAAATGCATTAAAAATTGATTTTGGAGGCTTGGCTGCACCTCACTGCATTTGTTAGCAACAAACATTGTAGCACACAGCAAGATGGGCATTAATGAGAACATTTTGTTGTAACTATATCACAAATTCCTATAGTTTGAGTGTTTTATAAAGTGAGTCAACAGAGGAGCTCAAAGCGGATGATCTGATGCATTTATTTCAAAAGCTACTTGCTCAGGGGACCCACTTTGACACATCCACACACACAGACGTTCTTCCACACCTAGATAATTATTCCCTTGTGCTCATTTGGAGGCACGTAGGGCAGAATTCCAGTCATATTGATTAAAATCTATTAGTCAGGCCACGTATATTTGTCAGATGGAGGATTTAAAAATCAGTAAAAGTGGGCTTAAGTGGTTTGATCTGACAGAAATCCACACAAATAAGCAGAAATACATACATACATACTCCGCAGAAGGATGAAACACTGATTTTAGTAGTTATAAAAGACTCAAGAGACGGGTCTCTTGAGTCCCATTTGTTGCAGAATTCATCCAGCTGTTTGCTATATAACTAAAGCAAATAAGGACTGTAACGATTCCTTGATGATTCGAGTAGCTCGAATATTAAAATTCCTCGAGGAAAATTTATCTGCCTCGAAGCTTCGTCAAATTAGGTTGTATTATTTAGCGCATCGTGTTCAGGCCAGATCATTATTTGTGTTGGGCAGCGCTCTCACTTTCGCGTATGAGTTGTTAAGTGCTATCAGCATAACTTCAAATTTTCCAGGTTTTCGTCGTTTTTTGGGGGGAAACATTAACATTTTTAAATTGCCACGATGCTTGGAGTATGACAGCTTTTCTCCTACCTCGACAGAGAACCTGATTACTAAAATATTATTTTACAACAGCCCTAAAGCAAATACATGACATTATTTTTGGTCACTTTTTCAAATACTGACTATCATAAACTGCCTATTTACAGGATAAAACAAAATAAAAACAAGTAAAAAAAAAAAAAGGAGAGACAGTAGAGGTGTTACATGAGTCCCCAACATGCTGGTGCCCTCCAATGTATTTACACAGTGTGTACACTATGTGTAGATTTTGGCTGCCCTCATGTTCAGGTCAAATGGATTTAAAAAAGCCTTCTGAGAATCGCCTGGCTCACCACCGCATTGCCCATTCGTTTAGACAGGAGTTGATGGATGCAACTGGGGCTGTGTAATTGATTCAATTTGTAGTTTTTTGTCCTCTCCAAATTTTGCAATTGATGAAAAAACATATGTATTTTTGCAACATTCTTCTTTGCAAGCTGTGTTTAGAAATATTGTGCTGCCTTTACAGTACCCAAATAGATGACGCGACTAGATTTCCCCTCACCCCATACTTAAACAGCCCTGCTTACAACATAGAAATGACTCTTGTCAATTTGAAAGTAAAACCCTTTTAGGTAAATATTTAAGCACACAGGGTGGTTCAGACTTCACAGCGAGCTCCTTAAATGTTAAAAGTACATCAAACCTTTACTCTAGACAATGTCACCAACGCAGGAGGAAATCCTGGTAATTCAGAGTCCTTTTGCAGAGTTGAGGTGAGCAGAGCTAAAAATGCTGCCTTTGCAAAAAGGCATAAACTCTGCAGCAAAAGACTGAAATAATACACATCACTGGTTCTAATATGGGACCTTAACCTTCTCTTGTAAAAGGCCCTCACACTGAGCAACAGATAAATCAGTTCACTGTGTATTGACAAGTGATATTTAGAGGAACCTTTATGACACCTGAAGGCATGAGATGAGTAAGGATGATAAAAGTTTGGTCTGCTTGTAAAAAATGATGGATGGACTTTGTCTTGACATAAAACATGTAGCAGAGTTGGTCCACCACAACAAAGGTGGCACAATTTATGGCAGCAATTTAGAAAAGCTCTAAGCGTAAGTGAAAGATAAAGAAGAAAGCAGTGAAAAAAATCTTTTTATCAGACTTCTTCACTTGCTCACAACATGACTCGGTCTAAGAACTTTATCACAAAATGTTTCTCAAGATAGAAATCAGAGAAAATGTTTTCAAACAATCTCAGCCTTTGCTAACATTTGATCTAACTGGCTGGGAATGGACCTGCATGACGGCGGAGGTGATAGCACGGTTGCCTAGCAGCTACAAGGTCCTGGGTTTGAATCCCGGGCTGCATGGAGTTTGTATGTTGTTCCTGTGCATGCATGGATTATCTCTGGGTATTCTTTCTCCCACAGTCCAAAAACAGTACTATTAGGTCAAATGGTCTTCCTTTTATCCATGTTACCTGTTGACTTTTTCAAAGCAGTTGCAAATTGCTTGGAGAAACTCAAATCAAACATATGACCAAAAGTATGCAACGACGAAAACGCAAAACGACCAGCAACTACTGCTGATAATGGGAACAACACACGATTTCAAAAAATTTTACAAAATAGCCAGTTACAAAAAAATGTCCAACTGTTTTCGTTAAAGATAAAGAAAATATGTATACATCACCTGTACGTTTATCTCTTTGCCAGGTTTTGACAAAGACTGTGGTAGTCTTTGCTTTTAACCAGTAATGTGAAGCAATAATATCACTTAATTCTGCTACTGATAATGATGTTTGGACACATTGCTGCCCCCTAAAGGTCCACTGCAGCAACTGAAAATGTTTTTTGTGTCTAAAGTTCAAACCTCCCGCTGCGGCCTAATCAAATTTATTCACCACTTGATAAATTTACCTGCATTTGGCAAGTACCGGGTGCTAATTACCACCTGTAGTCAGAATCAAGGACAGCAACAAAATATCTCAGAACCAACTGGATTCACTGTGTTGCACTAATTAGATCAGGGACTCCAAAAATTCTCAAGGAGTCGCCTACAAATACATTATGTACAGGACTGCAGTGCTAAGCCCATGCAGCCTAAAAGGAAACATTTTTGTCTTCAATTAAAGATGGTAATTTCTCGAAATTCGTCCTTTTCTTATCATCGCTACGGCACTCATTTAAAAAGAATAACTAAATTTCCCAGCGGAGCTCAGCTAATGTGACTTTAATCACATGGAGGAAATCTATCTGCGGAGCTTCCTTGATTCATGCCTCTGTTACTTCACTGAGAAAAGGAAAGGAGATTCAGAGTGAGAACTAGAAAGAACACTGGGAGTGAAAACAATGACGAATGAAGGTTTAACAGATGGAATAAATGTTGGAGAAACGTATAAGCTTAATACGACAACAGGAAATAGAGGCCAATACTTGGCTGCAAAGTGTCTGGGAGGGGCTATTAATAGTTATTTCACCACAATTAGCTGCAGTAAGGATTGAACACAACAATCCACAGTGACACAAACTCAAGACTAAGAGATTCAAGAGGTTGTGGAGAGGAATGTTACTGCCCCCTTTGTTTACCCCCTTGCACGTATTTTTACTTCCCCTCTCCTGCTGGGATTTCCTGCCTCATCTTCTTTTTCCAAATCCTTTCATCAGCAAGCTGTTTTTCACACTCAGTCATCTCTCTGACTTCACCTATTCTCCTTCTCTCTCCTCTTCCTCAATTTCCATATTTAACCATCTGTAAATGACCTGTTGACACTCCTGACAGATAGATGAATGTTACTCGAGGAAGTGACTGCTTGGCAGGCTCTACAGTCAGCTGCACTCTCACTGACTTCCTGTTCACCTTGATACAGTTTATCACACCATTTTCTCTTTCATATCTTGCTGTTTAATGTGCTGCAGGTGGAGATTTACATAATTATGGTGTACAGCACAAGCCCCAAATGCACATTATTTTCTTGTCAACGCTATGGTAAGACGAGCCCCAAAGAAAAACACGGCATGCTTTCAAGTTTTCCCCACAAACATATTTATCTGATTAGTCTCACATTTCACAGGCCTCTGATTGGATTTCATGATAGTTGGGAAATAGGCGGCATTTGAAAATTACACTGGTTGGCCCATAAGCTGTGAGTCAACAGTTGTGCCATATCGAGGTGCAGACCAGCCTTTCATACCAAGGAGTTATTACACCTTCTATCACGACAACAACAAGAAAACTTTCTTTTGTCAGACTAATGTTCTCCCTTACTGAAGAATCAAAACCTCAATATCCTCCAGAGACTATAAAATGTGATTTTATTGCGAGAACAAAAAGTATTCTGAAATTCCAAGTGTTTTAAACACATTTGTGATGGTAGAGAAAAGTTGATGCCTCCATTTTACCACAGTTTACCAACAGTCAACTTTCTCTTAATCTCTAACATCCCTGCTCACCTTATTTGCTGGTATAACCACATCTAGCCTCTTGCATGGGGCTTAAAGGAATGAGGCCCTGTGTCGTGTCTTTTTCCACCTCAGAGAAACACAAAATCATGGACTACTTATTAAAGATCACTAAAAACCCTCAGTCTTTAAAAAGTCAAGCCTAATAAAAAAAAAATGCTTTTGTGACATTTAATTTAAAGAGATTGGTAGGGATGCCAATAACTGTCCCACTGATGATTCTGTTAAAACAATTATTTCTCAATGTGGGAGCTACTTCCTGACTGATTAAATAAACTCATATTACAAGTTGGATGTTCATTAACTTGTCAGTGCGAGATTATGCGGCTAAAATATAGCGTTCATTTATTTTAAGGGTACATCTTTGCCAGAGGCGTTTAATAAATCTGTCCTAACCTGTATATGAAATGCTGTTTGAATTACCATTTGTTTTTCTGAGAGTCTTTGTTTCTGTGCCCTACGTTTCTTCCTGCTCACACAGCAGCCGTCGGTGCTCTGTTTTTGTTAACGCAAATTGATTGCTTGAACTACTAAAAACACATTTATTATTCATGCCTCAAAATTTCTGGTGCGTTCCTGCCTGACACATCCACCTTCGTGCATACAAGCGATGAAAATTGCAGACTTACGGACACATAAACACTCTTTAATAAATGCATATGCAAACTCACTCCTGTGTATTTTTTTCAAAAGTCATGCATCATATCACCAAATAATGTGGTATGACCTGAGTTTAGGACATGTTTGTCTCACTTGTCTTTTGTCTCCCTGTTCAGGTGACTTGCTGCAGCTTTTCCACAGTCACTGTTCATGTGGGAGCTGCAGGCATGACGGCTTGACCCCTTCACTGCCCCATTCCTCTGGCAGAGGAAGGCCGTACACTTCTGTGTCATGCCCTCCTACATCCACCCCCCTGGGGGCACTGGCCTCCCCCCAACCGGCGCTACCATCTTCTTGACCAGACACGGTGAGTTGACAGAAAAAAAAAATCAAACCTCCAAAAAGAAATACTCTGCTTCAATCCTACTCAACTCTGCTCTGCTGTGCTCCTAACTCCGCGAGGGAGCAGGAATACTGCCTGTTTTGACAGCTGCTAATGTTAGCATGCGCAGCGTGATCAAACTCACACATACACACAAACACAAAGAATGAAGGCTCTGAAGGCACGTGCCAAAGTCTGTTGGTGAAATCCCAAAAGAGAGTATGTTTTAGTGCGGGCGGAAGTCTGTAGAAACAAAACGCAGTGGGAGGAGGAAGACGAAGATGGATCTGAACAGCTTTTTTCCCCCTTCTTTCTTTTTTCTCTTTTAGCAAAGTAGAAAGCTGCAGCACAGACATTGCCTCTCTTTTCCGTCACTCATATTGTCTTTCTGTGGCTTAACCATGAGGGTTGTTGACAATAGAAGCAGCCACTGTATTTCTGTGGTATGACTCTGTGACATAATCCTCCTCATGTGTCGGTGTTAAAGTTCCTGTCCTAAGCCCTTGACCCATACTTAACCTTTACAGCTTGTCTTCACTTGAACAGCCCATCTGCGCCTCAACTGTAACATAAGAACAGCTGAGCAGCAACATGGAAAACCGAGACTGAATGTTTCAGTAAACCATTCTCTGTTTTATTATTACATGGTCACTTAAAGTGCCATAAAAAGTTTATTATGGCACTTTTACATTTGATCATGTTACAACAACACATTTTAATGTTTAAGGATTTTACACATCTTGAAAGCTAAAAAAAATGGATTCAAAATTGCTTAAAAGTACAAATCTAAAAATTGTGCCTTTGTACTACAGTTCTTTAAATCTAACACCTTAAATAAAACAAAGTCTTTAAGAAGTCACCAAATTAGTACAGTTCCACTGTGTGCCTACTTAAATATAAGAATAAAGACAGTTGTTCTGTGAAGTCCACAAAGCTTTGGTGAACTAACAGCAACAGAACTGGATTAGAGGTCCAAACAAATATCCCAAGATCTTACAGTGCATACATGGATGGAGGTAAAGTAAATAAGATTCAATAAAGGAGGAAGACTGTGACGGTTCTGAATAATGACACTTCAAAATTCAATTATATACATTCCAATGTGTATAATACATGAGAGTCAAGTTCAGCTGGTTATGCCAGCAGTATCCAAGGAAACCCAGCCGACTGCATCGAGTCATTAACTTGTCAGCAATCCCACCTCCAGAGTGAGCATCTTGTGACAGTGGACGGTTGATTACACTTAGTTGTTAACTTTTTAGCAATGCCTCATGCTGAGTGAGCGCGCTGCAACGGTTATAAGGAATAGCTCTCTTTTAAACAAGTAGAAAACTCCTGTAACAGCCTGACTGATCTCGAGGTATTTTGAAGAGGAACAGGTATAATTTTAAGCCTCCAATCAGGAAGAGCTGGTAGAGAGATATATTAGAAAAAAAACTTACAGGAGTACTTGAAGTAAAAGGTGGTTCTATAAAGAGCTGATTCAGAGCAGCTAGATAGAAATGTTGGTATTTCTGAACGGAAAAATACTGACTTAACCATGTTTCATTTCTACTTCCTCTTCACTACTTTGTGTTGGTTTGGTCTGTCCCAATATGATATACTAAAGTTTGTGATTGTAACATGACAAATAAAAAAAAAAATAGCTTATCACTTTTCTTTCTTCCTTCGTCACTGCTCTCCTTTTTATTCATGTCTCCTTCCTACCATTCTCCAGCAGACCTTAATCTTTCCTCTCTTTACTTATTCCATACACACATGTTGTAGATTAAAAAGAATGACTGAAAAACACTGCAGAGATTTTTAAATAATGAGAAAACACTGCGCTGCTTTTTTACATCTGAAATTAGTTTGTGCTGTACAAACTCATGCTGCTATTTGTGCAAAGCTATATAAATCTTAAATCAGAGAAAAAGGAAAAAGAAAAACATGGTAGAATTGTTGGATAAGTTTTGGATCTTCAAGAGGTGCCTTGCAAAGAAAACACCACCACAAGCTGCTGTGGTATCACCAGGCACACTTAATAACAGGGCAACACTATCCATCAGAACCTCAGCACACCCACACAGATCATCTACATCAATACACAGACCTCTCTGGAGGCTGCGGCGGAGGAAAAACGTTTTCTACTGGGAAGCCCGGAGAAATGATCAAGAGCCTTTAATATGCCTTTCTGTAGTCCACAGTCTGTTGAAGTGAAACTCAGCCGTTCTTCTCAGCTATAGCATTTCATAGTATGGTAAAAGAGATTAAACTGACCCCGCTTTTAAATTGTTCTATAAGCTGTTGAGACATGCCGGTCTCATTTCCAACCAAAAGCAAAGTTCCTACTTGAATGCAAAATCATTTTCAATCCAAATATTCTAGGGGTATGAGTAATTGCTTGTGTAATAGTAATTCTAATAAAGGGTAAGGAAACAGCACATACAAAAATATAAAATTAATATACCGGCTATAGATGTTGCTTGTGTTGTTGTATCTCTGTTGGTCTGACTTACTAGAAATGCTAGTAAACTAAACCGATATTAAGGGAAAAAATTTCATCTGAAGTTATTTTGTGACCATTCATTGTTCTATGCCATTGAAGTGCAAGAGAAAGTATATACTTGGGTGATGGAGGTTTAAAGTGAATTTCTAATTAAGAGTCTTGGTCTTTGACATTACATTTGAACAATCAATATGTAATTATTCTACTGTAAAGTAATGCTAAAATATCAAAAAATTTAAAAAGTGAAAAGTAAAAGAAGTGAAATTCAACACAGCAGATTGGAGTAAACTGGAGGAAGACAATAGAAAGTATGAGTGACATAGAAAGGAAGCAGTCGGGGGAGCAGAGGAGGACAAATGGGAGATGTGAGATCAAAGAAAAGGAAGAGAGACGGAAAGATGAAGGAGACGAATCTACAAATGACAGGGAGACCATATGGTGCCTTTAGGCTTTCACAATCCCAGCAGAGGGTATCAACACACAATTGTACACAGAAAACACGGAATAATTTGTATCCACATGCCTGAATATACACTGTATCTGTGTGAGTGTGTGAGTGTTTGCTTTTGGACACTTAAATAGAGCCCAATAGCTCATTGCTTTTAGCAAAAACTGGGAGAGAGACTGATGTTGTGTGAGTGAAAAGCGGTTCAGAATTGGCTTTTAAACAGCAAATAATGCAGTCTGGGTTTGGAATATTTAGTTTGGAAAAGCGCCAAATAATGACAGCATTAAGCTAAGTGCAGCCATAATGTAGTTTAGTGGGTAAAAGAGCTTCATAAGGGTCAGAATAGAGAGATTACAGCAATTCATCTAACTGGATTGTAGTACAGACATGATAAACTGACTTTAAAGTTAGAAATGTCAGGTCACTTGAAGAAGCTATCAGGTTGCTATATTGTGGGTGGCACTGTTTTTGGTGGTTCAGGCACAGTGTTAGCTTTATCAATAGCATTCAGTAATCCAGTTAACCTTATGCTAGGCTAAGTCCTTGCTGCTGTCCATTCCGCTGAAGGCCACTTGTTTGGTCAGTAGCAGAAATAAGATGCTTTCTGGGTAATGACAATAGTCAGTTCCCTGAAATATTCAATTTGCATTATGATGCAGCAGTTTGTCATCGTCTGTATTTGATGAATATGGTGGAGCTTTCACATGCTGCGTTGTGAGGCTCAGGAGGTGATTGGATTCAGGTGTGTTGGAGCTTGTTTGCCAATAAGCCAAATCAGAATGCAAAATTTAACAATGCTTCCAGTTGACTTGTTTAGGCAAATTCAAATTAATTAATGAGATTAAAGTGTTATTTTGTAAATAGTAATTTTTGTCCAAGTACATTTTCCATCTCTTTTAAATGCACTCATATTGACTCATTCTGTATGCAGTTTGTCATGCATATTAAATTTTTTCTGGCCCTGCTTTGTATTTTGGAATTTAATTTAAAAAATAGTGGGAATTAAATTTTTGTCATTTGTACAACAGTTTGACCACTAGCTAGAGATTATGGACTCTGGACCATAATCTGGGTGAAAGCAGGATACTAAATGTACAAACACAGCAGCAGCTTCCCTTAAGTAGTTTGAGCAAGAATGTGCCAGGCAGAAACATGGCATTTTATCAAATAATAATACTGATGCAGGTTACTTGGCTAAGTGCTTAAACTCACAAACTCAAAGAATATAATTTATATTACAGCTCAAATGTACATCACTATGGCAACTGTAAAGGTGACAGAAATAAACTGTGACCCCACTATGTAATAATAAACACTAGCTGGCAATGAATTTGCTAGATTCAATTACAAACATGCTGATCAAAGGCTCTGAAAAGGTGAGTAAACCTATTTCTCTATAACAAATTACATATACATACTAAATATAGCTACAAAAATTACAGAGAAACATACAATAACAATATTAATCATGAATACCCCATATTTTCCTGACTCTTCTCCATCATTACAATGAATACTGGGAAAATATTTAACTCCCCTACTTCTCCAGACCTTTCCAGAGAGCCACCCAATCAAAAGTCTCTAGCATTAAAACAACAGTCTTTGCAAAAAAACAAAATAAATAAAAAGTCTTATTGGTAGAGGTTTAGCTTCATTTAGTTTAGCAACACAGTTTGAAGAATCTGTGAGCAGCACAAGACATCAAATGTGCTCATCATTTTTCCATCAAGCGTGTTCAAGTCGAGTTCTGGGGAGCTACCATACCATCCTGCAACTTGTCGTTGCATCCCTTCTCCAACGCACCCGGTTTTAAATAAATGGCATGTTACCAGGCCTCTCCAGAGCTGAATGATGAGGGAATCCAGCAATTTGATTCAGGTGTGTTGGAGCAGAAATGCATCTAAAAGTGGCAGGATAGTAACTCCAGGACTCGACTTAGACATCGCAGTTTTACGTAGTCTTAAAGGGTTCAAGCAATCACTTCTACAACTTTACACAATTTATCAAGGAAATGATGTGTTGAATTTATTCAGCAAACTTTGTTTCACTTTACACTCATCTTCGTCTTACCTTTTGATCCTGTAATTAACACTAAAAAGTCACCATATATCAAACAATCTACAACCTCTCTGTCATGAGAACAAGCCCATCTGTCACAACAAATTGCTGGAAATAGCACGAATTGGAAGGAGACATGAGTGTGTTCCCCAGCCACTACTGGAAGCTAAAATAATAGTACTGTCTCTCAGGTGTAGGATTCATCAGAGGTGTAACTAAAATGGAAGACAGAGGGGATTAAAGTGGAGATATTGTGAATAAAAAGAGAGAAAAACAGGAGGAAGCACAGAGGGGAGTAGAGGAAAGAGAAGAAATAAATAGGTAAATATTCTTAATACTACCAGGAAATGTTTTTGTTTTTTTTTTAGAAATGTACAACAACAAGCTCTTATGTACTCTTTCCTCCCATCACAATGTCAGCACAAGCAGAGAATAAACCCAAACACCCTGTCCCTGCTGCTTATTCTTAGATCCTGCATGTTTGTCAAAGTGTGTTTGGGTGTCTGCATGTGGGAGACGGTGATTTTCTGTGTTTAGGTAAGCAATTATACTCCTATTTTAAAAAGAGAGTCAGGACGAACAGTTCAGACTATGATGGAAACAACGTCATGTGGACTTAATGGCCGGGTTGGAAATCTAACGTCTTTCTCTTTTTTCTGTGTTCTCTTTGCATTTAATCTTATGGTTCGGCAGCTAGGGCTTCGTTCGTGGCTAACTACTTATTATGCTTTTCTTTGACCCAACAGACATTGTCAGCCCCACACCTTGGCTGCCTAAAATCTATGTAAGAAATCTATACACCTAAACTGACATACAGCATTAGTCAAAGACTCTTTCAGAAGGCAGACATTTAACTATTTCTAAGGGAAATCTGAGCTACAATTGCAAGAAAAGGTGGGGCTGAGGAAAATGTAGGCTATATTTCTCAGATTTTTTTAAACACTTATTTACCATCAAAACAAATCAAGTCGGAATTCGAAACGCTTTTTTGGATCATACGAGGGACCAAAATAATATGTCAGGTAATGTAACCAGCACTGGGAGCCCCGGAGTTCAAATTTAAACTCAGAGCTGATGTGAAACATTGACGAGGGCAGAAATACAGACCAGTGAGTCCTCTGTGTGGAGGACAGCTGGTCATCCCCGTAACAAGATAGCAGTAAGTCTGCCACTTGCATGGAAAACAGCTTGTGCCTTGGTAACATGCAACTGGGCTCAGTAACAGAAGTGCCTGTGGTGATGACATCATAGCTGGGTCCAGTGTCACCCAGAGGCCTCTGGATATAAACTTACAGACAGATGAAGCTCTGAAGGTGTCAAAAGGCATTGTCGAAGAGAGACACTGTCAGATAAAACAGATATAATGTGCCAAAGCTTGAAAGTAATATTGTTTAGGTTTTAGCCAGAAGAGCAGGTTTTGCAATAGTGGTGTGTACAGATGTAGCCAGTACACACCTACAGCACTGTGACTGGAATAGTTCTTTTTCAGGCACGTTATTCATAGCGGCATTTCATTTTTTGTAGACAATAGTTCTCACTGCAGTTCAGTTCAGTCCCAAAGCCTTATAAATAGCTTTTGGACTTTTTCTGAGGCTTGTTTCTCATTTTGTTAGAAAGGCCCATTAAGTGTTGCGATTTTTTATCATACTTCATGTTGTTCGACTGGTTCTATTTAAGCTATGTCTTTATTCTGCAGATTTTTTTTTGTTTTTTATAAGTATATTTTGAATAGAACCAGGATGGTTTGGATATGTTACTTGTTTTTTCCCTTAAACAAGTAAAACATCAAATGATGAAACCATTTTGAGTACAAATTATCTTAGTCAGATATTAAAATTTGTTAGATGATCTCAAACATGTAAAGTATGACAAAAAGAGAAAAAACCAAAAGTTTAGGGCAAAGCAATATCAACACTCACACAATCATGACCAACTCTCCCAAGGGTGATGAGAAGAAAAATAGATGGAATAAGAATTGGACAAAATACAACTACTGACTGCACTACTGACAGAAAAACAAAATGTTCTCAACTATTAAGAAATGAATGCTAATAAGATGCAAGTGATAAAATCTGCAGGTGAGCCAAGGAGGCAGCATAAAGTCTCTGTGCCTGGAGTTTAGAGAGAGGAATTTTTTTTTTTTTTAATATCACGCTTTGTGGATGCTTCACACATGCATGCGTAGTTGCACAAGCATATGCCCACTCACACAAACAGAGAGATAAAAGTCGTGCCGATAAGCCATTGGCTGGAAACAAAGTCAACCAGTGTAACGAGACACTGAGGGAATACAGAGAAGTGCTGAGAGGCTTGAAGTGAAGGGGAATGAGAGATAAAAAGAGAGTCTGCTGGGAGGCAGAGACGTGCAGAGTGAAGACAGCAACAGTCCGATTTAGCTTTATATAAACAGCAGGGAAAAAAGAAAGAGCAAATATTACCCATATTTATGAATAAAATTAAATCAGAGGAGGAGAGAAAGGGAAGAACAGAAGTCTAGAGTAGTCCAAAGTAAACAGGTCAAATTAAAAAAAGACACGGATTGTAAGAGACGACTCAAGTCAGCAGAAAAACAGCATGATGTGAAAAAGAGGGATTTCCCTTGCAAGGGTGCTTTTAACTTGAAACACAAACACGCATTACGTTTCATAAACAGCGGGTTTCGGTTGCGGTTCTTCTATGCCTAGGGTAGAAGAGGAAGAAGGTTAGGAAGGGTTAGGGTTAGGCTAGGTAAGGGAAGGGAAGAAGAAATAGTCGGTGTAGAAACTAGTCTTGACAGTTTGGTTCTATTGGAACCTTTGCGTGATCTTTTGTTGTCTCAGTAATTTTTGCCCTTAATTGCAGACAAAGAGAAAACTGGGAAAATTATACGTAAGACTGTTGCAAATCAATGGAGATTAAGTCTAAGACTAAGCCCTCAAAGTTACAATAGTGAAGCCATCAAAGTATAATACCGACGTATAAGAAAAAAGAACTAAAATGGAGGTTTTTCCACTGAGAAGTACTATCACAATTTCCAAAGTAGCAGATGTCTGAAATAATATTTCATTTTAAGAACTGAATAATGAGTTTATCAATGTCTCTCTGTGTTTTTTTTTTTTTTGTTTGTTTTGTTTTTTTCAGTCTTCTGTGTCCTGAGCCTCTTGGCCATGTTGCTTTTCCCAGGATCCTCGTGCCCTCCTCCTTGTCTCTGCTCCTCGGACACCCTTGTGGTTGACTGTGGGGAACGTGGACTTTCCTCCCTGCCTCCTATGCACCTCCTGCCTCCAGGGAGCCGCTCCCTGCTGCTAGCCAACAACAAGTTCGCCTCACTGGGAGCCTCATCCTTTGCTAACCTATCCTTTCTGGAGGTCTGCAGTCATTTGTTAATCATTTTCAGAACATATTTGCTTAATCTTTGAACAATTCCTGTTATGGTGTTGTTTATAATGGACAAACAGGTTATTTTTTTAAACTACACACTAAAAACAACAGGATAGGAACTGAAACTTCATGGAAAGTCAAGTATTGAGTGACGAACAGAAAATATCTGCGCTCAGCTCAATTACATTTGAAAAACCGGCTCAAGCTGCAAACTGTGCCTCAATTTGGCCTGTTTACACATGGGATTTCTAAATGAGCCGAGTGGCTGCTCCACAGTGAAATTCATCCCACACAGTTGGCATGGCTAGGCTCGTTATCAATTAGCAAAGTTCTGATCTGTCTGCCATCTCCTATTTTGGCCCTTAATATGTCACAATCGAAGTTTGGCTACAGCTCTGAGCACAGTTAAAAAAAGACTGTCCTTGAAAACCGACACTAAATCTATTTTAAATACACTACCGTGTTGTTGACTGAATGTTTGCAGATGACACTATGATTTTTTTCAAAAAAGATTATATGGCACTTGTGATCTTAATTTTACTCTTGGTTGGTAAAAAAGAGATGAGTGCCTCAGGTCTCATGTGCTTGTGCAATTCCAGTGAACAAGCGAAGTGCAACTGGAATTGCACAAGCAAGTTGTAAGAATGTGATTGGCTAAGATTGAAGCAGACAGTATTATAAGTGTTTTTTTGTTTTTTTTTACTTTTTATTTTGTTTGTTTTATCTTTCTACTATGGACCTTTTCTGTGTCTGGAATAAAGAGAAGAAGATGATGATGATAACAGACAAATCGAGCTGAACAACAGCGACAGACTGGACATTTGTGGTCCATGGCTTTCTTCCTAACTATTGTGTTCATCAGAAATCTTATAAACATCTTAACCAAGTATCACACGAGAAACAAAACACTGATGAAGTACATTTCTGTGCATTTTAGGAGCTGGATCTTTCAAATAATTACCTGGATAATTTACCGGCTGGATTGTTTCGAGATATGTCCAACCTGACGAGACTGACTCTGCACAACAACTCACTAACAGTAATGGACAGAGAGCTCTTCCAGGTAGGCACTGGACATTGTACTGCGTTATATTTTGTACGTTCAAAGAATTGCTTAAGCACATGAAAAGATAACTGTAATTCAGAAAAAAAAAAAAAGAAAGTCAAGCATTAAACATTATCAAATGATCCAAAACATCTAAATTATTGTCAAAACAAAAGAAGCTTCTTCAGCCTTTTAGATTACATTTTGTTTCTGCACTTTAATATATCTTTATCACAACTAATTCAGGCAAATATGATGACCTACGACGATAGAGGTATAAAGTACTGCTAGAGTAGCCGACACCGCAACGGAAAAAGGTAAACTTCAAACAATGAAAGATCTGCTTTTGATGTTTCCACAGGGCTTAGGGAGTCTACAGAGTCTGGACTTGTCTTTGAATGGTCTGTCCGCCATTCCCATAGGCTCTATGGATGAGCTGCAGCACCTCAGGTAAATATATAACACCTTGCATTATTTCCAAATGTCATAGACACTCACCTACCCCTTTTATCGGTACACCTTTCTAGTACCGGGTGTGACCTCTTTTGCCCTTTGAACTACTTCAGTTCTTTATGCCACAAATGCAGCATCAAGCAACCGGTGCAGATTTGTCAGCTGCAAATTAAGGATGTGAATTTCCCAATCCATCACACTTCATAGATGCTCTTCTGAATAGAGAGCTGATGACTGTGGACGTCTTTGGAGAACAGTGAACTCACTGTCACGTTCAATGAAACAGTTTGAGATGATTTTAGCTTTGTGCCGTAGTGTGTTATACTTCTGGAAGTAGCTATCAGAAGATAAGTACA
Source organism: Alfaro cultratus (assembly GCA_903066825.1). Classification (NCBI taxonomy): domain Eukaryota; kingdom Metazoa; phylum Chordata; class Actinopteri; order Cyprinodontiformes; family Poeciliidae; genus Alfaro; species Alfaro cultratus. The sequence continues at coordinate 47,348 of CAEFZX010006754.1, forward strand.
CTTTTGTCATAAAAGCATGAACAAACTAAGCAAAAATATTCATGTAGGCTGTGATGTTTACATGTCCAATAAGTGTGTCAAATAGTGTCCCTAACACTGCCAGAATAAACCATTAATTTGAGGTAATATGCATCCGTGTTTTCATGATGTCTACACCAAACACTGACACCAGGGCTGGACTAGGATAAAAATTGAGGTTGTGGGTGAAAATCCCAGTAGATCACCTGTTTCTGACATTCTCGGGTGGAAACATCTGAAACTAATAACCATGCTATGTTCAAAGTAAATTAATTCTGCTTTCAATCATATTCTGATTCTGATTTGAACTTGGAACTTTTTGGAAAATGAAAAAATTTATTGGGCTGCAGTATTAGCCTGAATTTGGTGGCTTCTGATACAGTAAACTTATTATCCTTGTTTTCGGTTTCTGTTTTGCAAGAAAAAAGTCTGCTATTTTCTATATAGAAAATAATAATATCGTCCTAAGTAATCTATTTTTTTTCTGCTTATTCTTTCAAGGTGGCTCTCGCTGGCAGGTAACAGACTTCATGGTTTGGAGAGGGCAGCGTTTGAGCCACTGGTCAACCTGCAACACCTAGAACTGGGACAGAACCCTTGGGAATGCGACTGTAACCTTCGTGATTTCAAACACTGGATGGAGTGGCTGCTGTACCGAGGTGGATTTTTGATTACGTTACAACAACCGACTCTGTGCTCCTTATTGCATTAAAGGAGGCAAAAGAATGCTAAAATATTGATCTAAAATTAAGGAATACTCAAGAAAGAGACAGCTGGATGCAGTGAAAGACATTGAATGCTTTGAGCTCTATTATTTGGCTACCCAGCTCTGTTAACGCACATTACAGCTCTCATTGTTTTCTGCGTGCCTCTGCAGGCTAACACATCAGATAACCAACAGCTGCTCTCAGCTTTTCTCATCGTGTGTAAAAATCTACATTCACCTCAACGCCTGGGGCCTCAGCTGCCCTGCTAATGAAGCATCTCTCTCTTTTTTTTCTACTCCATTCTGCTCTCCTTTTGATTCCGCTCTCTTCTGTCTAACTGAGCTGCACTCTCGCTCAGTTCGGTGCTCTTCCGACAAAGACGAACAGGAATGTGATAATTTAATAATCATGAGAGCAGCAGAGAAAATTCCAAGAAGGCATTTCAAACTTGAACATGAAATCATGTGACTTTAGCCTCTAAAAAGGAGAACTGATGTAGAAAATGCGTTTATTTTTCAAGATGTTTGTTAAATTGCAAAGCATTTAGAGAGAGAGGACTTGTTTCTGCGAGACGTCAAGATTAATAAACAGCTCCGACCTAAATAATCTTCTCTAATTTGATCCTGCAACTTGATCACAGCTCTTGCTTAACTTATTTGAGGTCATACTGGCTTTCTGACATGCGACCTTAAGATGGACACCAAGTTTGGAGGCTCTGGCGGGATTTAAAGATAACAAAAACTCAATCCTTGTGCTGTCTGTGGGAATTAGTGACTCAGATATTTCTTATTTTTCACACGGCACAGCTCTGCTGAAGCAAGGCATGTCATCTCATAAATTATAGAAGGGCTTAGTTGAGCACAGCAAATACTGTGCCTGTATTAAGAGCTGTATGACTCATGCTAGAGTTAGAACAGCCACCTCTCTGTTTCTTTTCCTTGCTTTTTTATTAATCAGCACTGCTTTACATGTAAAGAGTAGTTTGTTTTTGTTTTTTTTGTTTTTGTTTTTTAAACAAACTCCTCTGTCTATTTCCTTCAGGGGGTAAGGTGGATGCACTGGAGTGCACACTACCAAAGGACCTGCGTGGGAGGGACATACGCGGCGTTCCGGTGGAGATGTTCAACTACTGCCTCCAACTTGAAGACGAGAATGGAGGAGGAGGGGGTGGTGACGGTGCTCGCTCTGGACAAGGAGGCGGTCCTCCATGCAGCAGGAGTGCTCTCATCCCAAGTGGGGCAACACCAGTTTCTGACAACAGCGGCAGCGCCGGTGTTGACTCCTCTTCATCCACAGGAGGCGGCGGAGGCGGCGAGGCCTCGTCGGATTGCGGCCGTGCCCGCTACCGACCCGTGAGCGTGCGCCGCGCCATCGGCACGGTGGTGATTGCTGGCGTGGTATGCGGCATTGTCTGCATCATGATGGTGGCCGCCGCTGCTTACGGCTGCATCTACGCTTCTCTAATGGCCAAGTACCAGAGAGAGCTGAAGAAGAGGCAGCCGCTAATGGGGGACGGAGAGGCTGACGGGGAGGACAGGGAAGACAAACAAATCTCCTCTGTAGCCTAAAAAGAGGGATGGGACAGAGAGGAGCTGGCAAGTCAAAACGAGGGAAAGCTAAAAGCGATGAAAATAAAAGGGCTCTAAGAGGAGAGAGATGGACAGGCTTGTTTTTCTACTCACGGACATTATTGTATCTCTCCCTCTGACTCTCATACTGACACCTCTTTCCCATTTTTTGTCTTCCTTTCCTCATCCTTAATCTATTTTTAACCTCCTCCAGTCTTGTCCTTCTCTCTAACATACTCTCCCACACACACAAACCTTATCGGTTCCCTGATTTTCTCTTCAATTTTGGGCCCATTCTCTGTCTGCAGTATTTCTTACCAATTATTCCTCCAAGTTGCCTGCCAACCACCTACTTCAACTAAGTTTGCCATTATATTGGCAAGGAAAAACAAAAAAACCCAAAACAGATTTGGTATGTCCCTATACTATGAAGCATATCATTTAAGATATTATGAAGCACCCATGCTGCATGGTCAGTAAGTATTTGCAAATCTGGAGTGAGTATTCAGGGATTCACAGTATGCATAGTGTTAATTGGACCAATGTTGACACTGACTTGTTGATTGTGTGCCATCACCCGACTTACTGAATCCTCTTCAAAACCAGTGCTTACTTGGAAAAATCTGAAATCCAACACAGTTAGTCCGCTGAGCAAATTTTAACAACTACCTTTAGTCTACAACCTCTAAGGAATGACTGATGTTAAGAACATTTGGAATATTTATGTTAAAATAAAAAGAGGACTGGTAAGTTGCTTATGTATGCTGATGAGACCAAAGTCGTAGAGAAAAAAGATCTGGTTTGTCAAAATCCAAGAGAATATGTCATCGACTACATCAACCTCCATCCCTCTACCTGAAGCCACTGCTTCGATTGATCTTTCTGGACTAACAAAGACCAACAAGCAGAAACTACTACATAAGAAGCTCATTTGTCAAGACTAACCAGAAAAATACAGTAGCATTTATCTGCAATTTTTTGCTGATGAACTTGTCATATTCAGGAAAAAAAAAAGAGCGATGATGCTTCTAAAAATGTTCTGGACAAATTAACATCTCAATCAGCAAAAGAAGTAGTAAAACTTCACTTGTGGATTAATCGTGAAAATTCCTGGGAAAAGAACAACAGATTTTATTCTCCGTTTACCCCCTCAAGGAGGTAAAGGCTTGTTACAGTGACATGGACAGCAACCTCAGAGAGCACTGTCCTCTGCTAAGGACTATGAAACATAATCTATGAACTACAAATGTTGCCCTTCTGCACTTTATTTCTCTTATCAGATACCCTCTGGTCGTTCTCCCAGGCTCTTTCCTCCTGTACCTTTCAAAGACAGATAAATCACCCAGAGAGATGATAAAGAAAGGGATTATCAAAAAAAAAAGCTGCTATTTTACTCCCTCCTCCCGTTTTTTCATCTCCTCACCCATCTTTCTACCCAGTAGTATTTGCGGAAGCTTTTTCCACACTCCTTAAGGATCTGTCCCTTTCAACAATCCCTTCCTTAAAACAGTTTTTCTTTTTATTTACCAAGAAAGATCTGCAATATGCAATGAAAATTGTCTCTCTGTTAGCAGTGACGACTTAGTAAAGTCGTCACTGCTAATTTGACAGGAACATGATTGTGTTTATATATACATGTATAGTATTCAGTTTGTTTGGAAACTGTTTCCATTATTTGGTTAATCCCCCTGAAAGATTTATGTGAGCAATTATTTTAGATGCACAGTGATTTCAGTAGCATTTATTGCATCCCTGAAGTAAATCTAAGCTCCCTCTCAATTTTTGATTGGCTTGGAATAAACCTATAATATTAATGTGTTTCTGATATCAGATTATATTGCAGATATTATTATGCTAGTCTACTTTGATGTGTTGGCCCAGAAATTCCAAAAATGTTTCTAATGTATGTTTTTTGGTTTCTTGTCTGAACCCACAATGTACGTGTCCTTTGTTGTGTTGATGGATTCGGTTTTTTGATTTAGATTTCAATATCACTGCGATAGTTATTTGTTGTGTCCTTCCAACAGTTGCTAAAGTTTATGTAAGAAACTTAGAGTTTAAAGTGTCAGAATGGGCTTTATGCTGCCTTGTCTCTGTTATTTTGAATTAAATCTTAGGTTTTATAAATGACAAGACTTTTTTTTGCTATTTTAGCTGAACCTCCTTGTGTGCACCCATGAAAAACATATAAATCATTCAGAAAAGCAATTTTCATTTTTTAGCCATTTCTTAATTTTTGCCATCTTTTGTGTGGTTTAACATCAGACTAAGAAGTAGAAGACGAGAGTGAACTTAAATTAAATCACACTCAAACTTCATGTCCCTTTTCATAAGCCACCTAGAAGGTATAGTCCGTCTTTATTACAATTTGGCACACACGCAGAAGCAATAGCTTTTTAAACGGTTTAATTTTCAGGAAGCAGACACATACGAAAGGGCACCACAACCCAAAAATAGCTGCAAAATGAATTGAGCGATATGCTATAGGCAGTTTTTATACATGCTACCAACAGAGTAAATAAGAAAACAACTGTTTTTATTTTCAATGCATGGTTGGTTAAGTCTACAATTAATACCTAGTCTTTATTCAGAAACTGAAATAAGTAAAAAAGAAATAAGTTTCAACATTGAACAATTGCCAGAAATGTTTCCTGTAATTGAAATCCATAGAAAAAGCAGAGATTTCACTCCATTCCCAAACTAAAATCCACAATGGCTCCCTTGCATATAAAAGTCATTGGTGGTCGTAGTAAAAAAAAAAAAAAGAAAAAACTGGACCTTTCTATCATTCAAATGAAATCTTTCACATACATAGTACCAAATGTGTTACTACAGTGTTTGACAGTACAAAATGCAGGGGACTGAACAGTTATCTGTTTTTATTTCTAAAAGTAGTCAGGCCAGCAAGCATATTAATGAGAAAATTATACTGGTTTAAAACTGAAATCTTGAAGTAAAATCCAACCCAAATTAAAAGTGATCAATTTCAAAGATTCAAATTCAGATTTAAATGGAACATACCATAAGGAGACATCAGCCCTGACTCCTGGTGCGTTATGAGCATAATTGGGTATTGTCAGAAGTTTCTCCACTTTACTTTTCTTTTGAGAAGATTCTGATGTAGTGAAGATGATAAATGGCCCAAGGTTACTACTGTGTACCGATAAAGGCAGCCCAAGAATCAGAAGTAGTAGTTGTACCACAGACTGAGGCACATAGCAGGAGGATTGCTCATATTTGACAAAGAAACTATGTACCCTCCTTCAAAGTTAATGCATTTCCTGCTTGCATGAGGCCAAATGGTGGTATTGTGTCATTTTCCGCTTTGCGGGGAATCTTCTTTACAACACAATGGGTGTAGGTGCCATCATGTACCCATCATTTCTAACATCAGGTCACTGCAACCTCTCTACACCTTACATGGGAGGTAGCTGTATGACCCAACCACCTGGTCTCATGCATATCAAAGATGTAACCTCTATCAAAACCTGCCAAGTGCCACTAATGCTGCATAATGCATCCACAAAGCATCCCCTCTGTGTGCGACCTTCACATGTTGTTCTGACTGACTATCTGACACTTTGTTAACTTGTACCATGACACTCTTTCTAGAACTGCCAGCATCTTCTAAATTGAATCATTTACATAGTAATAGCTGGTCTGCATGTGCACCACATTGTGTACAAACTGGATCATTCCTTATTGGTCCTTCACTTTTTCTTAAATCGAGTGTACAAGGTAGATTCTCCCTCTAAAGCCTTAATGTATGACATCATTTGCATCCAAAAGGCAAAATGCATCAGTAGAGTTTTACGTGCGTCAAAACATAGCAACACACATATTAATGCAGGTTATGGCTGGTCTCTGATCCAGCACTGTTCTGCTTTAAAGCACATTATGTTTGCTAAGGACAAAAACGTTCATGCAGACCTTCACTAAAGTGAATTAGTCCTCAGAGAAGTAGAGGCTAACAGCTAGTCAGTCCGATCAGTGGACTAACTAGCTGATCCAGCAGGATAATTCCCAAACAACTAGACCCAGAAATGTACAGAAGCAAACTATCAACAGTGCTGTTGAACAAATGGAAGCCTGTTGCAAAATCCAAAGGTTTACTTTACTTTAGGGAAACACAAGTTGGACTCACAGTTTTGTAGAACCATGCTTCAAAAAATTTGAAATATTTATTTAATGTAAAACTTAGTAAGTGTGCAACATGGACATTTAGTGAGAAAATATGCAACGCTTAGTTCTCCTTTTAAAATCATAAGTGCAGAAGGTAAGAGTTAAAGCAGTACTGTTCATAGCTGCTTAAAGACTCCATGGGTGCTACATGGTTATTTTGCCTTTTACCCTTAATTTACACACACTGCACACATTAGGGACTCAAGCAAGCTAAATTACCTCCAACACCAAGGTAGCAACAAATTAATTGAGAAAATTAGGGCTGTCTAATTTTAGAAACACAAGAATCTGCAATATTATTGTGATGGTAATACTACTAATGTTTAGCCATGTTTTTTAATCCTGTCTTACTTTCCCATCATCATGAGTCCTCAAACCAAATATATTAGCAACACTGCAAATTTTGATTTAAGATATGATGCTTACGTTGAGAAAAAACATTTGTAAAATGTATTTAGGTAAAGTTAAATTGATTAAAAAAAAAAAAATAATAAAGCATTTTCCTCGGTCTGTTATGATAAAAAAATCACTTTCAGAGACTCCAACTGTCTATGGATTTAAAAAGATTTTCCCATAACTCCCTAATCTGCAAGTCTTGTAATATTGACAGCAAAGTATGTTAGCTAGCTCAATCGTCTTCCTGTATAGCCTTTGTGTGTAAGAAAAAAATAAATTCTAGTTTGCTGCATAAACACTGCATCAGCAGAGGCAGCCATGATGACTGAGGGCCTCAGTGACTGCACAACCCAGAAATACACAGTGTGTTGTGCTATTAGATTATTATAATACTGATGTAAATAAAAACATACCACACGTCTCAGCTTTATGTCCACACTGCACAACATTATGCTTTCATAAAAATGTAAAAATAAAAGTAGCATCTATGCTGAAAGAACAGGTGTAAAATATTCACATACATTAGGCTTAGTCTGAATAAATACAAACAGCCAAGCAAGAGTTTCTCCTTTTTTTCCATACCTCCCCTTCTATCTGCTCTCACCTCTTTTTATTTCTAATCTTCTCTCAATTCTTTTTACTCTCACTTATCTGGTCTCAATTTATCTTCCTGTTGCCTCATCTGCCATCTTTTTTTTTTTTAAATCTTTCACCTTTTTCCAGTATTTCTTCTGCACCATTACGTCTCTTTTTTTCCACTGCCTCTCATGTTGGTTTTTATTTACTGATCCCTCAGTTCAGATTTTCTATTTGTCTTTTTATTATCCTTTCAGCACCTTTGCATGGAGCATGACAAAATTATTCACAGCCTGTCATTTGTGCTGCAGCGAAGTACTAATCTGTAGCTGAGCCCTGATTCTGGATCATCCTCTAACAGATGAAACCACTGGCCTTCATTGAAGAATGTGAAATTAAATCAGCCACCAAAATAGCATGAAGGAATAACATGTAAGTAAACAGAGACATGGATGAAGAACGGACCTTGCTCGTGTTCAGGAAAACACTGACACTCTGTGGTCATGAAAATAATTGTAGCTCCATAGTTATTAAAATACAATCCAAAATATGAAGGACATTTATTATGTTTTTAAAAGCTTTTATCTTTCAGTTTTTGGTCAGCTTTATAGATAAAAAATAGATGGATTTTTTTATATGACTGTGAAACTGTGAACAGACGATGAAAATGTTTGTAATAAAAATACATAGGAAGCTCATTTAACACTGTACAGTAGTGTTGAAGTCACAGCATTGTGCTTTACTAGTATGGATTTAACAACAGTACAGAAATGTACCAAACATTATTTGGTCACTTCATTCAATTTTTCCCGTCACAGTAATTTGAGTAATCCTAAAAAGTTACTGTAAGTTAAAAATACATGTGTTCAGTGGAAAGGAGGCTAAAATGTACATATACAATCTGAATACCGATGCAGTCAAACATGCTCTCATTCATTTGGCTCAGACACCAAGAAAAACTTTTGCTGCTGAAGCCAATTATGATGAACATGCAAAAGATACCTATATGCTGCGAGCTTTGATACAGATGTTACACCTCTGTAGATCTGATTAGAAGCAAATTCTTCTCATTGATAAATTTACAACATTATCTCCAACACATACCAACCTTAAACCTCTGAGAAGAGTAAATCAGCTGAGTAAGGTGAGTATGCACATGGTTAAAATACAGTTGAAAAATCTAGGCCAAATTTAGTTGCATATGTTCCTGAATCAGTCGGCTTCTAAATGTTTGATATCCTCTCCTTTTTTAGAAGAAAACCTCCTTCGCTTAAAAAAAACGGAAGCAGAGTGGGAGTTCAGAGAGTGACACGACAGAGAAAGGAAAGTTACAAGGGGAAGAAATAGGTGGAGCAAGGGGGAAAAAAATCTGCCAAAGTGAAGAAAGAGATCTGACAGCTTAGTTGGAGAGGGAAAGAAAAATTGGAAAGATGCTTGAGTGGTTTCAACAGGGTAAAGAGGACAGTGAAATGTGTTTGATTCTACAAAGGGAGACGGTGGGGTGGGACACATGGAGGAAAAGGCACAAGGAAAGAAAGAAGGAAGGACACGAGGAACCAAGAAAAAAGGCAGACAGAAAAGGCATTAGGGACAGAAGAAAGGGAGAAGGCTTAAAAGAAATGTAGGACACAGGAAAGGAAGTTACAGAGGGAAGCCGCTGGAAGAAAACAAAAAGGGAACCAGAAAATTTAAATGAAGGAAAGACAGAAAGAAAAATAGAACTGAAGGACACAAGGATGGACAGACACAATAATGTAAAAAAGCAGCATAGACTTCAGAATTAGCAGTTCACTGTATTGTTTTCTCTTATATGTCATGTGATTAGGTTCTCATATTTTCCTAAATGTGCTCTCAAATTTTACAACATAATCAAGTGCCACTGTGAATCAGGATGAACTTCTTCAACTCAAATTCTTCACAAAAGTTATTTCTAAGCACACGGTGTTTGCTATCTGATCCGCTAGATTCTTTGTTCCTGTTGTAACTCAGATGTACACAAACAACAAAAGATTTTTTCTTTGTATTATGTGAAATCCGGGAGTGGAAACAATTGCCTTCTAATGATTAAGAATAGGACACCATGCAGACATAGAAGGACACAGCATAAAAAAGGACTAAAAGAAAAAAGCTGTAACATTTACTTCTTCCTGTTTTTCACACTTAAATATATCATTTTTACACTTCATATAATGAACAGCAGGTTTCTATGTTATTATGAGTTTACTCAAGTGTATGTAGTGCTTCCCAGTCTGGTCTAGACTGGTTATCAGCACAGGTCAACCATGTCTGACTGAACCAGACGGAAACAAACCCAGCTACAATGTGGATCTTTTTAGCAGATTTTAAGATTCTCCCTCTTGGCGCAAACCGGAACCCCTGATGGCTATAGTCTTGCTTCTCTTTCAACTCACTTTAGATGTTTTCTTAGCAAGGAGTTTAATTCCTTTAATGTAAGAAAATCTGGCACAATGCCTCCATCAAGCCACTAACAGATAACTGTGCTCCACCGTGTTGCTCTTGCAGAGCAAATGTGAGTTATTTTAAGCACAGTTCAGACATTGCATTTAACAAGATTCAATCACAAGACAGCTCAAAGTACAGTCTGCTATAAACTGTATCCATCCAGTTGATTTTCAGAGACTGACGATTGTGGAATGAGAAATTAGCTGCAGGGCGCTGGGAGGTAAAAGTCCTCTCACTGAAACTACTGAGCTAAGCACTATTTTTCACAGTACTCAGATTTCAAACATGGCACAGTTTGAACTATAAAACTTAAAGCACCCAAACAAAACAAAATCATCTAGATATTATGTCCAAATTTCAATCAATACATTTCTACAAGGTCTGAAACACGCTACTTCTCTTCTCCACCCTTTGATTGCCTCACATTGAGTCTACAGCGTTAATATCTTTCTTTGTCTCAAACAAATTAGTAAAATATACCATCCAGTTTTGCTGATAGAAATTCCACAAACTTTAGGACAAAGTAAGGAAATCAAAGTTTAGTCATTTAAATATGCAGAGCTTAGAGAAATCAGTGGAGAACATTAAAAGAGGTGGAGGATTAAGAGAAGATTAAACAGGAATGGGAAGAAGAAATAAGAGCTATCATCCTACCTCCAGCGATGGCTGTTTTCTTGCCCACCGTCACAGTCACAGCAGTGGAGCTAATCACAATTCTTCCTGCTGGTAGAGCAACGGAAACAATCTTAAAAAGAAAATCCTGGCACCTTTGTCATTTCATGCATAATGAGACATATGGATGCATGCATTCTTTTCTGACATGCAGAAGCACAGTACACTGCTTTTTTTATTATTATTAATAAGCATTTTAGAATGTTACTGTCGGATGAATGCATCAGATTTGCTGAAATGTATTTAGAAAAATGTGTGGCAGGCTGACCTCCACTAGGGAAGGTAATATTAAGATCCATGCTCTGTTTTAAATCTGTTTTGCATCTATTTGCAGCCTTCAGCAGATGCTGACAGTCATCAAGCCTCAGATTTCAAACAGATTAACATTTCAAGTGTTACATAACTGAGATTAGGAGAGCTAATTGAATAATACATTCATAACCAAAGGAATGCATTTGTGTATTTTGGGAGTCCATGTGCTCTGTATTTATTTTCCATTATTTATCCTGTGAGAGATAACATGCACTGCATAGATTCTCTGATATAATTTTTAGGATGATGTATACGATTGAAATGGGTCAAAATGAAGCAGCAAGAATCTTCCTCTCTGATGGGAGAAAACTGACAGGATGTTCTCATATTTAAATGTCATGCTTTATGAGTGGGAACCGGAAAGATAAAAAGGAAAAGGCAGGACAGAGCCAAAACTGAAAATAAACTAAAAACAGAAACACAGAGCTACAGCAGTTTATATCGTCTTAAGCCCAGAGCCAAGGGAAATTATGGGCAGGATAGATTCAAAAGTGGAGGCATGCCAAGTATCAGAGGCAGTTCTCTACCCTCCTCCTCCACAGGGTGCTGCACCTCTTCTGAACTGAAGGTGGCACTATAGGCAGCCTCATAATCCCTGAATATATCTGAAAATGACACACTATCTTTTTTTCACCATCTTCCTAAAACATTTAGATGATTATTTAAAATTTAACACGCACTATTTAACATGAATTAATAATTTGTATAAAACAATCTGATATTAATAAGAAAAAAAAGAAAAAAAAATCTTTCAACTTTATTCTCAGAATACTCTTCATAGTTTTAAACAGTCCATGCCTTGCAAAAGCATTTGATCACATTGCGATCACTAACATGAAAGTATTTTATTAGGATTTTATTTGAAAGAGCAACACAAAGTTGAGAATAATTGTCAACTGGAAGGAAAGTGAATAAGAATTTTGTACAAATAAAATCTAAAACATGGTTTCCGATATATTTATTCACTTTTCCACCACACGTTTTACATGGCAAAAAAGTTATTAAAAAAAGAATTAAAACTTATTTCAACATGGGAACATTTTAAAAAGCTCAAAAAGAAAAAGTTACTGTTCACTTTTTCTTTGAATCTACTGCCAAGTTATTGTCAAACGTAAGTGGAGGAAATATTAGTATAACGTGACAATTAACATAACGGAAGATGTTATGTTTGTCCAAATAAAGATTTTTCATGAAAAATATTTTCTGTAACTAAGGACAAATCTCCAGATTATGTCAACAAATAACTTCCTTTTGATAAATACTACATAAATGCACATATCGACACAATTATAAAGTTGTAGGTTGCCAACTGTTGATAAATTAACCATTTCATAGAAATAGCTACAATATTTGGAAATTAGACAGGTATTCTATACGTCTTTCCTAATTATTCTCTAAATTGTTTGCAACGTGAAGGTGATCCTTCTACCTCTTGTGTCCTGTCTGGGCATGTAGTACAGAAACTGTCCAACTGGATACTCAGCTGCTCTGCGGTACCACACAGGGAAATGGTCCAGAGTGAACATATTCTCTTTATCTGTGGAGGTCAGGAAAGACCTATGGGGACAAAAGCCATTGAAGTTTACCTTTAGTTTAAAATCTATATATATAAAGAACAACAGAGAAATGAATTTAATGTTAGTAGAAAATAATGCTTATTCTCAATTTGGAAGAGAACAGAGGGAAAAAATCTCAAAGGAGTCAAGTCAATGACCTGCCTGACTGCCGGGTAGATTTTATTTGAAACCTCATAAACATTGCAGCTGTTTAAATAACACACAAAACCACTAAAACACTCACTTGCCAACCCTTTTTTCAACACCTGTGTACCTCAGGAACCTCTGCAAGCCTGAACGAGTTCCCAAGAAAGCAGTCTCAACTCCATCATCCATACTGGGAGAGCAGGAAAACACAAAACACAAAGCTAAAAGGTGAGGTGAGGTTGAAATATAAGGCTGGAAGCCCAACACTGCATCCAGAGAGGATTTTCATGCGTTTCATTTCAGTGTTTTTGTTCACCTAGATGTGTTAAGCATGAGAGCGGTCCAGTACGCTTCCATAGGTGCTGTAACAACAGCATCAAATAGAGTCTGTTGCAACAACTGTCTGTCACCTGTAAGAACAAAATAAGAGGGAAAAATCTGAAAGTTTTCAAAGAAAATATTTACATTTCAAATCGCATGTAAACAAAGTTATTTTGTAAATGACACTGAGTGTAGGCTTACAATGCAGATCTTTTTCTTTCCCCGTGAGATATTTTATGGCAGCCTGCAGCTGGGTCAGTTTGCGATGCGCTGGGTCAATATCTATCTCACAATAGGTCCTGCAAAAACAAAATATGTAGATAAATATTTGCATGAAGGAAAACTGGCTTTCCACTGAAACTTTTAAAAGGAAATTCAATGTTATATGTTTACCACTCATTGGCTAAGGTCAGATCTGGAGTGATTAAGTCATGAAGACCTGAAGAACAAAGAAAGAGGAAAAGGAGAGACTGAAAAGGTTTGTTCTCTTTTAAAAAAACCCTGATGTACGAAAGCTTTAGATCTACCTTCATCCAGTGACACATTTCCTGTGAAGATGTACTCTCCATACCCTCTACTCAAGACTATACCAAGACTGTCAAAATAGAAACAGAAAAAGTGTGAATTAATAAACACAGTAGCACAAGCATCCATATGCTTACAGGTGATTACATCGAAAAATATACATTGTTCATATACAGTAATTCTAGTTATGCCAGGATTAGTGTTTTTAAATAAATGAAATATTTCTCACTATGGTGAGCATACACTGCCTTTTTTCACATTACAGCCACAATTTTCAATACACCCTTTTGGGATTGTGTGTGACAGAACAACACTAAGTGGTGATTAATTACGAATTGGAGCAGAAAAAAAATTTATCTAAAGCTTATTTATTTAAAACCAAATGGCATCAGATGTCACTAGAATGCCATGAAGTCCTCAGAGGTCTATTCCAGAACATTAGTGAACAAACAGCATCACAACGACCAGACAGCAGAAAGGTCAGGGAGGAAGTTGTGGAGAAGTTTAAACCAGGGTTACAGAGCGCTAAAAGTGTGTTCACAGTCACCTTGAACTATTATGCATAAGAACAATCATCTTTTAATGTAAAAAGTTGGGAGCGACACAAAAAGTTAGCTGTGCAATGAGAGTATTAACTCAGGAGTCTGAATACAAATCCATGCCACATTTTTCATATGTAAAAAGATTCTTTGAAAGTCATCAGATCATTTCCTTTCGAAGTCAGAATCCTGGACTGTCTTATATCACATCTACTCCCAATGAAGCACATTGAAGTTTCTGGCTCTAAAGTAACAAAATATGGCAAAGAAATTTAAGTGGTGTGAATACTTTTGCAAAGCACAGTAGATGCTATTTGCAAAAATAATCAAACAAACCTGAATGGTGTCTCATTTATGACGGTGTAAAAATAATCATTCTTCAAAAAGATCACTCTCCTCTGCAAGAAAGAAACACAAAAGATCACAAATTTGACAACGATAAAATAATAATAATGCACAACTGGTAAAACAACCATCTCCATTAATTAAGCCATATTCTGAATTAATTTAGATGACAATAGATAAAAGAAATACTTGTTTAATTGGAATGAAAACCTGTCAGGAAATGATATGAGATTGCCTGCTCTAAAATTACAGCAGCAACTATTTCATAAAAGGAAGCAAAGTACTTACTCCTTTGTCCACTGAAGATCTCACATCTAAAGACATTGTGCCGGTTTCTCCTTTGACCATGGCTGTCCTCAGCTATAAACAGAAACATAACATAACATATTCTAGTTTATGATCATTTTTAGTACAGCAGTCATTCAATAAAATAAAAATAAATATATATGAAATACAAAATTGTGCACTGACTTTCTCCTCAGTATCCTCCCATTCAACCTCTGACAGATCAACACTGTTGTAGTTTGGTTTAGGCTTCAGTTTCTTTCCCTCTTTATACTGTCACAGACAAACAAAAACACAGACATATGGGAGTTTGTTACTAATGCCGCTGGGTTAATAAAAACTCAACAGTCTCTCAGAGGATGTGAAGAAAATCTTTGCATGTACCAGAGGCCGTAGTTCTGGATGAGACAGGATGTAACCATTATTGGTGATGAGGAAGGCGTAACCATGGATACCCAACTGGAGGAACAGAACAGCAGAAAACCACTTATATCTCCTTACTGTTATGACATTAATGATATTACACGGTGTGTTACAGTCACACACATTGCTGTTTAAAAGGATGTGCTCAATTAACATCAAAATTACAAATATAGCACAACACTGCAAATTCTACATAAAGAAAGTAAGGAAGAAAACACCATAGAAACAGAACAGCAAAAGCTTAAAACACACTAAGAAATAAAATAGAGACCGGATTAGGCTGATTTTTAGCTTGTTCCTCCCTGATCAGTGATCAGCCAGTGGGAAACTGAAACATTTTTGCTGTAAGTGAAGTGATAAACACTCCCTTGTGTGGAAGTTGTAGTTTAATGTAAAAGGCTCAGTGAACTATTTTGGGTATCAGTCAGAAGAAGACCAAATGGTGTGATAAGCGATTTAAAATGAACTATTTTTCTCAGACATGCCGGCTGTTTCTTTAAACTGTAAATCACATATGATTTACCTTGTATCTTGGAGCTAATTTCATCAATTCTCTTAAGGCCACATCTGTTCCTACCACGCCCAGCAAAATCCCATGAGACAGCTGGAGAGAAAAGGACACCAGAGTTAAATACAATGGATTATACAAGGACATGCTACCTTTAAGGTAGACTTGCATTTGCACAACTTTGACAGAAAAAAAAAATAGAGCCAGACTTCGAATCCATTATAATTTGTATTGATGTACATACTTCCCTTCCTTCTGTACTCATGCATAAGTATGAACATAAAATCATAAATTTAGCAAAAAAAAAAGAAAAAAAAAAAGTCAACTTACAGTTTCTTCCTTCTTACTGAAAACAGGCATGGCGACTGAGGTCATCAGGAGCAAACTCTGTGCCTGAGTGTTAAACAGCTGCAATACAAAAGACAGATATACACTTAAACTTCTGTTGAAAAAGTGACTTATGGATGGATTCATAAGGGAACAGAGAACTTAGTCCAAAAAAAGTAGTCAAAAAAAAAGCAAGAAAATGACACTTATGAAAAGATGATGAAAATGAGGTGAATAAATGAATGAGTTCAAAAGAATACTTTTTGTATTTTCAGATTTGTAAGACTAACATATATATAAGACAAATATTACTAATGTTTAGGATGTTCTATGGTTGGTTTCTAACAAATCAAACTGAGGAGCATTATTAGCCAAGTTCAGTTTTAGAGAAACGTAACACAAACAAACATCTACAGACAACAAAATACTGTCTGAAAGCTGTTAGATGGAAACAGCATTCTAAGCAAGACCATTACACGAATACCCTTTACTTTATATAACTAAGCTAAAACTCCAATTATGATTACCTCATCTTTATTGGGAAGCTGAATGGGATGATGGAGAAGAGGAGAAAACAAACCAGGATGAAATGCATGACAACAAAAAGAAAGAATGACAAGGAAGGAAAAATGATGCAGCTGAACAAAGAAGATGCACCAAAACCTAAAGAGAAAGATTTGTCTCTGTTCTAACTATTATATTCATTCTGCCCAACATGTTTGTAAATAATGAGAGAAGAAGACTGACCACACTATCCATGTAGGCCTCTGTCCAGATGATGTCGTGGTCATGGTTGATAACCATTGGTCGACTGAGAACATGGAGATATTCCATGACATTTTCCTGAACATCAGCCAGTGTGGACACGTGTGTGTAATAACCTGCAGGATAAGCAAATTCATATTAACACATTTCACTTACCTGGAAAATACAGCACATTTAGAGTCCATAAAATATCAGAGCAATTATTAAGATATAATTATGGTAGATTTTTTTTTATTAATCCATTTTATTTCTATTGATACTAAAATAAAAAAAATGCATTATTTTACCAGACATCTCAACATACAAAATTGCCCAAATGTGTGTGTCGATAACTCTCCTGTGGTTTGACTCAGGCCAGGTTTTACGTAATTATAAAAGTATCAAATGAACAGTCTTAGGAAAATACTAATAACTCTATCAGATATAGAGTCATTGCAAAAATATTTACACCCTTTGCAGAATTCTGCTAAACTGACCAGCTTTCCATTCCCTGCTCAACAAAAGCATGACGCCTCCACCACATTTTGCCATAAGGATGCTATGTCATAAGGATGCTATGTTCAAGCTGAGGTTTGTGGTTCTAACATGACAAAATGTATGAAAATGTAAGGAATATAAATACAGAAACTGTAGCAGTTGGGATGGAATTACCAGAACCAAAATTTCATCGAATGCTGCATCTTTCTGATCTGAACTGATGCATGACTCAATGTAATTCACAAGGGGGCAGCAACTGATAGTCTCAATTCTGAACTAATTGAAAATAAGGAAATACCTTCATCTCTACTCTGATACTGACATGATTTTTCCTAAGAGACTCTGGTTTAATTATTGGGTTGAGGTTTCTCTGAAACATTCCAAACTGGAAAACAAAAGAAACAAAAACATAAATTAGCTTTACCCTTGTTGTTGCAGGCAATCCATTTAACATTTTCAGCAAAAGTCATCTCGCGCCCAATGAGATACGTGAACACTCGAACCTGCAGAAACAGGTAAGAAGTGTTAAGAGGCAGAAAACATCCCACATTCAGTACTCTAAGCAGCTGAATGAAAATAAACTTCACACCCGACGTTCTGGAAAGTTAAACTCTTCGAAAACATCCTTGAAGTCCTCCATGGCGCCGTCTGTTATCAGCATGATGGCCTGGTTGCACAGACTGCCCTGCCCCACTGCAGCAGCCTAAACATATTCATCCACAAATAACTGCACCATTACACAAAATTTTGTTGCTTATTTTATTTATATATATATATATATATATATATATATATATATATTTTTTTTTTTTTTTTTTGTGTGCTAATTTTGCATATTAGCAAAAAATAATATCGAATAATTTTTTACTTGATATTATATATATATAATTTTTTTGGCGGGGCAAAGAATAGACTAACCTCGTTAAGGACCTTGAAAGACTCTTTCATTGCTTTTTTTACTTTGCCCTCTCCTTTGACTTGAAGCTCATCCACCAAAAACTTGAAGTGCTGTAAAGTCAGATAAAATACATAGTCAGACAACATCACTTCTTCATTGCTATTTTAATTTTGGCAAGTGCGGGTAAACTGACTCGTGCTTTAGGAGGTAGAAAACATGAGAGGGGCTGTGCAGTCAAGGGTTTATGCCTGGGTCTCTGGCACACTGACCAATTAAAGCAAAGTTACTACAGCTGTAGGAGGTAATCGGGATTAATTAACACATGCACACAGGCTATTGCAGCCACAATGAGTAGTGGCTTCTGCGGTTGGACTTTACAGAAAATGTAGGTTAAAGATAACCCAAGCCGCAGACTTTTTCTTTGATCCTGTCAATGTTTTCTAAATTATATAATGAGCAAAATATATTGTTAAAAATTTACCTATTGTCACTCTTTTGGTACATTTGCAGAAATATTTATATTTTGTTAAAATCCAGAAAAAAGAAAAACATGTAAAAAAAATTAAAAATTTTATTTTACCAAAAGCGGAAAAGGGGGAAAGAAAATTGGGAAAAATCTGCAACATGCAGTGTCTTACAATAGTATCTATTGTAAGACACTGCATGTATTGACCTTTTCCACATTTTGTTCCTTTGCAAACACAAAACTAAAGGTGTTTTGTTGGTATTTTAACAAGTTAGCAAGTCAGAATAAGTTGGATGGAGCCTGTTCTAGAAGCCAAACGTTTGGAGGCTGCAAAGACTTCAGACTCGATCTGAGGTTCACTTTCCAGCAGGATAACGGCTCTAAACACACAGCCAGCACTATAGTGAGACGGTTCATATCAAAATATATTTATGTGGTCGAATGGCCTAGTCAAAGTATAGAGCTAAATCTAATCAAGACTGAGACGTGCCTTGAAAATTGATGCTCACAAAGTGCAAAATACAACATGTCTGACCATCAGCTATTTTGCAAAAAAAATATAAATAATTCCAGTTTCTAGCTGTGTAAAGCTGCTAGAGCAAAATGTGTTTTGACAAAATGTTGAATCAGGAATGCCAATTACAAACACACTCAATACTTTTCACTTTCTACTTTGGAAAAAATAATTGTTTAACACAACACATCATTTTACTTTAACTTCACAATTACACACCACTCTAAAATCCTTCACACATTGAACCTTATGGTGGTAGCATAATTTTTTTTCAAAATTTCAAAGAGTGTGGATGTTATTTTGGGCACTGTGTCTAACTCTTAAAAACAAGCACTCACATTTGTAGATGGTAGCTTGGAAAAGCTTATCATGAGCTCCTATTTCATAAAACAGGTTTTGGAAAGACATGACTGCCAAGCGTTCTTTAATAAGGATGAACAAATATGCCAGCTAACATCTGTCCATTCTCCTGCAGCCCATCTCTCTGTGCATTCAGCCAATCAAATCCCACCCTCACATGCCACATGACGTGCTTATAAAACTGTCAGCGGCCAGCGACCTCACCTGATCCGTAACAGTGTGGACGGGAGTGAAAGTAGGGCATACATCCAGCAAACAGACACAAACTGAGCAGGTGTTGGGATATCAAAACATGAGACCGGATGAGCAGGAGGAGAAAAAATGATTGCAGAAGAAAGCAATGAGATATTATTGGTACTGTTTTTATTCACTCCAAAAATGAAATAA
This sequence comes from Alfaro cultratus, assembly GCA_903066825.1. Classification (NCBI taxonomy): domain Eukaryota; kingdom Metazoa; phylum Chordata; class Actinopteri; order Cyprinodontiformes; family Poeciliidae; genus Alfaro; species Alfaro cultratus. The sequence goes on from CAEFZX010006754.1 coordinate 67,085, forward strand.
AGAGGAAATAAAAGATGTGGCTTAAAAGTAAAGTAGTTAATACGCTTAGTTTACAACAAAAGAGAATTTGTATGCCTCAGTTTAGAATAAAGTAGGCAGAAATGGTATTTATAAGACAAATAAAAACAAAGACATTAAAGAAATTATAACTGGCTGGCAAAAAATGGACACAAGTCAATATGTTTTGGGTTTTCATTATGTTTAGGGGTGTAAAAAATGTTTCCTTTCAAATACCAGAAGGGTCTTACAGTGAATGCTACAATTACAGCACATTCTTACATAAATGATTTAATTATTCTTTATCTACCCATACATACTAATATTTAACAGGTAATTTAAAATGTTTAGGTGTGACGCAATAAATAGAAAAAGCATGGAATCCGAGCTGTACCAGCAAATCATAGTGCAGAGAAACATGGAAATGTTTCCAATAGTTTTCTAATTTACTGAGATGCAGCTGAATAATGCTGACCTGCTGCCAGCGAGAAGCAGGATAAAATGCCCCTAAGACCTTGACTGTGAACTTTACCTGTGATGTTTAACTATTATGTGAATCTCTGTCATCAGAGGATTAGCAGGATTGGGTCAGAAGAAGCTAATTGTATTAATTAGCTGTGAGCCAGTATGCGCCTGGCTTTTTGTGTGTGTGTGTGTGTGTGTGTGTGTGTGTGTGTGTGTGTGTGTGTGTGCGCGCGTTACCTCTCTGTTATCCAGATCAGCTTGTACCAGCATGCCCTTGAAACAGGGTTCCACATAGCGAACATAGTCACTGTACTGGAGAGAAACCAACAAAATGAGAGAAATGAGGAAACATTTGGTAATGTAGAAAGGTAGTAGGAATAAAAAAAAGTTCATATCTTCATATTCAATCAGATGAAAGTCTTGCAACCTTTTATTCTTTAAAATAACAGCTTCACATTCCTGCGTGTTCTTATACTTACAGCTATGATGTTTACAAAGTCATTTTCTCCCAGAGTGTCTAGGATGGTATTAATTGTGTGCTTGGCTATCGTCAGTCTCAGCCCCTTCATGCTGCCACTCACATCCACCACAATTATCACGTCTTTGGGAGAAGTGGCGGCCTGTATGTACCTAAACGGACAGGTAAAGATAAAGATGACGTTAACAAGAAAGTGTAGGAACAGAGCAAGGCTTATCCGTTTATTTGTTCCTCCAGTCTTCCGTTCCTTGCGTACCATCATCCCTTTATTGTCATCCCCTGACTTTCTAAGCCAATTACACGCAAATGAGATTTCCACTGTAGCAGATGTGATTGGAAGCAGTCGAGACCATTTAGCGTCGTGATTTCCGCTTTCCAAAGCTGATCCATGACTCTTCTTAGAGAGACATGGATCAGTCTGTCTCTCTAAGAATGTTGCAAAGTTCCTGGAACTTCATTAGCTGTTCCATGAAACTTTCCAGGAAGGCAAAATCTTGCTCTGTTTGTGCAGTCTTACTTCTGGGAATGGAAGTCACAGAATTACATGTTTAACTTGATTATTTTTTATGAAAAGAGGTGATCGTTCCTCATTAAAAGAGCACAATATTTGGCCAGACCATTGCTTTTTTTTTTTTAACAGAACATACATTTTAAAAAAGTAGGCTACCATACTATTTTGTTGGCACTAAAGACTGGTGCCTGCCTGTGAAAATGAGATATGCTGCAAGAAAGAAATTAATAGATAACCTAGAGGAGGCTGATGATCTCTGTCACAAAGTGTAGGAAGAATGTAGCTGTGATTTAGAGTGTTAAAAAAAACCCTTTATTTTTAAGATTTTTAGTAGCAGGCAACATGTTTGATGGTTGATGATGGAAAGGTTGTAGCTTTACCAGTTTCTGTTTCTGCAGTCAAAGGTGACCACGCCATTTTCATCTGGAATCCACTGGATTCCTGGGAATGTATAAAGCAAAGCAAAAAAGAAAAACAACAACAACAAAAAAAACCAGATCTGAGAGTCAGAACACAGAAGAATTTAACAGTAGTCTTCTTTCCCTCAAAGATAAATCATTGTACAACTCCTGCCATATCTACTGCCACCATGCACTGAATTTTACATACAAAAAATCAAGTAAATACCCTGTTTGACTTGAGTAGTTTAAAATATATCTGCTGCTCCACTTATTGCATTAACAGCACAGTAATGGGTGAAAATACAGCAGGTAAATATAAAAGCAAGGTAACTTTGCAGGATGCAAAAAAGTCTCTCAGTATACCTGGGTAGAGCCTGAAGAAGCCTGTGGCACTGCCAAAATATTGCCAGGTGAGAGTTGGATCCTTCTGGAAATTATCAATAAAAATATCATTCAGAGCCTCAGACATGTAGACCCCATTTAGAATATCAGGATCTGTAAAAAGAGAAAGAAAACAAATTTGGATTTTATAAGAGATTTGCTGCATTTGAGGTAAATCCAGGCTTTATGATTTTGTTACCTCGATTGTAAACATTTGTAGGAACTTGAATGTTACTCTGCTGTGTGTTAACTGGAAGTTTATTGAAATGTTCATTTTTCTCCAAGGGGAATTCTCCACCAAGTGGTATTGGATTGCCCTCCTCATCCATAGTGTTGATCAACAGGGAGTTATAGTAGTCAAACTGGGGGGGAAAAAAAAGAACAGATGCTTGTAAGGCAGGGACAGCCTGGGGCATAAGAAAACTTTGTGACAAATTCACTTTCTTATATCACAAGACAATTACACCAACAAACACAGCAGTTGTTATGCTTGGGCACCTTTTTCTACCATACTTTTTCCTTCCACTCAACTTTCCATTAATATGGTTTAATACCATACTCTGAACAGTCAATATTCTGAACAGAAGTGTTAAAGATGCAGCAGTCTGTTAGGTTAATAGTCTTTACAAGAGTGTAGATCAGTCTCTGTGTTATGAATCTATGAAGTATAAAAGCTTTGCAGAAAGGAAATTCTGTTTATCAAAAGAATAATAAAAATAAAGACATAGGCATTCAAACTGCACTTCTGGGGGTAATAATATAATTTTACACAATTTAACACAGCTCTGGTAAATTGGTAGTACTAAAAATAAGTAAACAGGATAAAATGATGATCTGGATAAATGGTTGAACCTAAGCACATTCTTACTTACCTCTAGTGTTTCGTTGTACTCGTGCCCAAGATCAGCATCTTCTGCTGCTTCTGCTAATCTCTGCGGCAAAACACAACTTCTTAATAACACTCAAAACTATGATCATGTTACTGAAGCACTTATTGTGATTAATAAAGCAACAGTTACTGATGATGGATCAAACAAGCAGCAGACTCTGCATTAAACATATCGTCTGTTCACTTCTCTAGGATGTCGTTATTACCTTCACTGATTTCATTTTCCTTCCGAGCATCTCCTCCATTTCCTCCGCAAACTTCTTTACCACCTCTTCACCGTTCATCTCCTCCATCTTCACCACGCCCTCCACATCCTTATATTTCTTCAAAACAAATTTTACCTATTTAGCCAAGTCCATATTTTGTACACTTAAACATTTACTGTTAAAAAGCTAGACTAAGCATCAACAAGCTATGTTTGGGTTGCCACCCACTAAGGTCAAAATCTGTAAGGTGCAGACTAATTCCAAAAGTGACTCAACTATGCTCACATTAATAAATTGAGCACCGGTAAAATAACCATCAGTGCTGATGGCTTTAATTCCTGTGCCTCCTGAATACGCGGTGGGAACAGATTCGGAGTTTGCAATTGGTTTTGTGGAGAAACTCAGCTGGTTTTGGGTCAAATTTGTTAAGCAGCTTTCCAAATCTACTTCTGCTGCAGCTTAGTGTCTTTATGTAAATCATGAAGCCAGACAGAATCTTATTCTGTACTATGACAGGCAAAATAAAAAGAACATGTCAGATCTCGTATTCTGGTTAAAAACCATAAATCATGCCACCTTGTTGGTGCTAAGAAAGATTCCTAAACTATAAAAACTAGGACAGCTTGCTAAAATCATACCCAATTCATAGCTCCACCTGATATGAATGTGCATGAGTTAATTGTTTTGACAGTTAAATATTTTTTAAGCCTTTTAGGGATAATTGCTAAAAATGAACAAATCTAATGATGAGTGGATATATTTTTGAAAATTTTCATATTACGCTCCTACCTTGGAGCAGGAAAGCAGATATAAACAGGAGATTATAAAGAAAGGATTATGAAGAACTCTTTGCAGCCTACAGCAAATAAAAACAAAGCTGTGGCTGCTGAAGAAAATCAAAATGTTCTTTCGTGATCTTGCAACTGAAAAACATTAAATAGCTTAACTGGGTTACACAAACAAGAGGTCCGAGTCACAAAACACTCGGCAACTAGAAAGCCATTAATTAGACACAGGTAGGCGATTAATGGCTTCATGTTGCGAAGATTAAACTAATGCACTGGATGCTTTTTACACACCGGCGGCCAAAAACAAAGATAAGCTTCTAAAATATGAGAAAGTGACACGGTCTGCATAAACACAGCCAATAATAGCAGAGTCACTGCACAAATTTGTGTGAAAACAAAGGATTTACATATCTAAATGGGAAAGTTAATGTCCTGAACGAATGCATGCCTTGGATATAATCTGTTGGGAGAGATTTTATTTTACAACACATTTAGTAAAAGATGGAAAAGTTAATGAAAGGTATACGAATAAAAACACACAATACAAGTGTGGCAGATGGTGAATGGGCCTGCAGGGGACTCTAGAGAGTGGCATGCTAAGAAAAATTGCATGTACTAATTACTGAAAAACATATCAGAGTAGTATTTAGGTTAACCGTGTCACTAGATTGGTCTATGGTTATCGAGCAGCTGTTGTATGGAAAATGTATGCCACTAAACTCAAAAATAAGGAATGGTTTCCCTTTCAAGCCTGTCTTTGAATATTTTCTTTCTGCATAAAACAGCAGCAGCCAAGGTTAGTTAAATTAATTTGTTAAGATTTGAGTATTAATCTAAGTATTCTGACAGCTAGAATGTAATGCAAAAAGCTTGATTAATTTCTTTGCACAACCTCCAATATCCATCTGTCTAGATGTACTGTAAATGTTCTTAATCCTTAACACGTAACTATCATTGGCTTCCACTCAGCAAAAGGTGTGTGAAATTCCCAAACCACAGGGAATGTTTCCCAGATGGCGTATGAAGCACTTTGGAAATATCTAGTGACTGGCATCTGTTTTGTTCAGAAATGGGCCAGTTAGTTTTTACTGTGTGAACATGTGGGTTATCTTACCTTCTGCAAAAGTTTAGCTCCAGAGTATCTATTCGACAAAGCAGCAATTTCTTTTCCGAATGACACGGCCCACTGCTGGACACTGAACACAGAAAACAGAAAAAAAAACACCATTCACTGCTTCAAAGTTGTTATTATTGTCTGAACTGCTCCAAAGTCAAACCAAAAAACAGCAAATATCTAATGTCGAAAATCTATAGAATCAGTAGATTTGCATTTGTGCCATATCTCTAGTTCTAATTGATTGATTAAACCCAAATCTTGGAATATTGTTGTACAATGTAACCCCACTAAAGAAGAAGAAACAAAAACATGTATAATTCTTCTTTCACTGCAAAATGACAAACTAATATTCAAATAAAACACGTTGGCATGTGCAGTTTTAAAAATGACTAAACGTAAAAAAAAACAACAAAAAAACAAAAGTTTAGATGCTACTAACATTGCAGCAAGGTGGTTCCCTAATGTGAGATTAAATGAGATTAGTGAAGGTGACAGTGGAAGAGGACAGACATGGCTGCCAGGCCAAAGGGTTATTCTGTGCTCAATAACATGCAGTAATTCTACAAATCCTCTATGTGAATGCAACTGAGATAAGGTCATAGTGTAGACAGGATGTGACAGATGGCTCAACCTATGGGGAGTCAGCCAGCTCACTGGGACGCAGACAGCTTGCTCCCCTCAGTACTGAACACTCTCAGTATTTGCTGACTTGTTGACAGATTCATTACAAACTGTTTATTGTACAATGAGAGCTTTTAGGGAAGTAAAAACAAACAAACAAAAAAACATCTTTACTTTCTGAGATTTTAAAAATTGCAAGGACGATTCTTTCTTTGTCACTCACTGCAGGAAGAGTGAGTGACAAAAAAAGGCACAACATCGATGACATCACTGCGTAGTGTTATTCTTTAAATCGCAGTTTATGATGTGTAATAACACTATTTCATTAATATTTGGTCCAATTTAAAACCTGACCAAAACCCAAGGATGTGGTAAGCCGAAAATAAAGTTTATCATCTAAACAGATACTAGAACAGGAAATAAATTTGCGAACTGAAATGTTTTGCCAAACTCATTTTTCATGTTTTTGTACTTATTCAGATTTGGAAAGTGATCAAATCAAATTCCATACTTGTCCAAGTACGACTTTAACACATTAAAGTTTGTTGAATGTTTAATATTTCTTTTCAATAAGATTTTTGTCATCCTGTCTATCAAAAAAAATAAAATTGCAAGGACTTCTATACATGATAGAGGCGATACCCATTTTTCTTTGTAGAAAAACATCCTTACAGTACTTTTCATAAAAACACATAAGACTTTGAAGGTACAGCAGGATGATGCTGCAAATCACTTTGAAGAAAATGTGTCTCAAAGTAGGTCAGATTTTGAGAGAAAGGAAAATACTTAATAAATGTAAAATTCTGTCTACTGCAAAATTGTGATAAAAGTGAAAAAATAAATAAAAGAAAACCTGGATGGGTATTGAAAACAAGGAACAAAATGAAGGAGAGGAAATGAACAAGAACAGGAGTAAATGTGAACAGAGTAGATTGGAAAGAGAATATTTGTCCTGGATAAGAATTAAAACGTATCCATTTTTTTCCTAATGGTAAAAGTATAGTGATGCTGTCTCAGCGACTAAAGAGCTTCTGACGTGAAATGTAACAGTCGTTGCTTTGTTTACTTTCAGTGAAGCAACAGCCTCGCTGCCAAATCTTCAGACAGCATAATGAATTTTGTCAAGTGACCTGAGGTGACCTGAAAAACTGCTGCTTTAATTCTTAGTCACTCTGGCCCAGTTTTCCTACAGCCATAAAACATCAGCAGCCACATCAGAGGGTTTCTCAATTATAAACAAATGATTTCAAAAGAGAGGCAATTACTTCTTTCACAGATACTTCGGTTTAAACATTGTTTTTCTTTTGATAAATGAAATCATCATTTGAAAACTGAATTTTGTATTTACTCATAACAAAAGAAAACAGCAGAAATCTGTAAGGAGGTAAATACTTTATCACAACAGTAAACGATAAAACTAGGTAACAGGATCAGACGTTTTACTAAATTTGGCAAAATCTAGTTTACAGTTGTAGAAATATATAAAATTATACTAACTGAAGTTTTGTTATAGTCAGAAAAAAAATAACCAGATTTTTATTGGAAACATCATTCTCCATCTGTGGCAGCTGAAAGATTGTAGGATAATTTGGCAGTTCTTTGTATCCCACAGGTTAACAGATGGCCCATACAGTAAGCTTAAGCCAAATTGGAAAAAAAACAATATTGAGTCATCCATAATGGCAATGGCTTTAAGAACAACCATCCTGCTGGTGGATTTAAAAGCGTACACATGGAAACTACCTGATCAAATTGTCTTTTGACATTAAGCCGGAAACTTTATCGCTGCATGGCAGATCAATGTGTTTTACTTTGAGAAGAAACAATAGCCACTGACAGATTCATTTTAAAAACAAATATTTATGTGAACTTTTAAACAAATTAAGTTGCTTTGAGAGGGGTTTAGAAAATCAAGACCGTCATTGTTTTCTCCCTGATTTATAGGTCTGCCAGAGTTGTACTTATAGCAGCTGTACTCACGTTTCTGGTGGGATCTTCATCTGGCCGTCAACCATCAGGCACAGTGAGCCAGAGAGGATAATCCACATCAGCATCATCAGCCTCCTTCTGCGTGGCCCACTTCTGCCCAATTTAATGGCATTCCAAGCGTTTCCCAAGCTACAACAGCTCATCCATGCAGCTGTTGCAATCTGCATCGTTCCACCTATTGCTGCAGACTGGCCCAAGCAGAACGTAAATCATGGGGTTAGTGTTAAAAGAGTTTAAAAAAGGAATTGATGTCATATGGACTGCGTCCAAATTAGGAGATAAAAAATGGTTTGCAGAATGAGTAGTATCCACCGATTGCTGTCAATCTTGCTGTTTTGTAGATCACACTTATTGTGTCAATTGTTTCCCTGTTCACCTGATTTGAACGAAGGCACCATTTGAATCAGGATCAGGAAATGGAACCACTGTAAGCCGAATGCATCCTGTTTCCAACAGGCTGAATTCTCTCATCCACATTTAGGTCTGTTGACGCCTGGTATTGAGACACTTATTTTAATCAAGTCTGTTAGAGAAGGAATGCATTCAAAGGCAGGGCTCAGTCTGATGTATAGGTTGAGAGGCTTTGCATCAACAAACTAAAAGAAGTTTGTTGAAGTGAACTGTTCATCTAATCAGGATCTCTTTGGAGGTTTTCTGCAAAAGTCCCAGTGTGAGGAAACCCTGACTAAGGTGGTGGGTCAACATGTTCTCTGTAGTTTGGGATGGCCTGGCCTCCCCCTGTATGACCTATAGAACATTTCCAGGGAAAAAGATGTCTAGGTTTCCCTCCTGAACTCATTGCCCCAGCAACTCGATCTTGGATAGGCAGAAAGTAAAGGATGAATGACTGCCCTTAAAAACATCTATGCATCTGCAAAAATGTCTTGAACAACATGACTGTTGTGTGGTCTTCTCCAGATCTACAGTGATATGTTAAGCTCTTTTACTAAATGCAAAGACTGAGTTCTTCCTGGTGGTAGTTTCAGGAACTCAAAAGTAGTCCATAATAATATGGAGATAAGCAGTGAGTCCATAATAATATGGAGATAAGCAGTGTTGTGTAAAAACAAGTAATACTGAAATGTAATATTGTAGTAGCAGAGGATAGTACTCACTGTGTCATATTTTAAAGGTTTTAAGAGGCATGCTGATTAGAAGAGAAAGTTACTAGATGTTGAACAAAAAAAGTCTGAATGACTGGTTTGATGTCAGCTGAGCTGGGTATCCCCGCACATGAAAGAATGGGCAATGTTTTTATCCCGGATGTCAGACGTCACTTCTGTGCACAAGGGGTCCCATTTAAGTCCTGTCATTCTTCAACACCTCACTTTCCAGGGCTTTTGATCTGATTTCTATTACTTCTATCCTCCACTTCTCTCTTCCATGCTTCTCCTCTCTTAAATCCAGGGGGGGAAAAACTGAAAAGAAAGAAAATACTAGATACAAATTCAGTCCAGTTCAGTCATATTTTTTAAAAAAGGAAAGGGAGCATTTACATTTCCGGAAAGTAATGTGAGAATTTTCCACCGCTCTTCCAGACAGCTTCACATGGTCCCAGTTGAAAAACAAAACTGCCCGAAACAAAGGAATTAACATGCAGAGAGCCGATAGATAGACTGATGAATGGATTGTAGGGACATCCTCTCTCTCCAGAGTATCTTTTCCTTCTCTCTTCCAGCACCACTTTATACCATAATCCAACCAGGATTAAACCCCTCCTCCCACCATCCCTCTCACAGTCCACACACTGACACAATATCGCTCCATTTTCTCTTCCAGCCATTCTTTGTTCCCTGCTTTTCTTTATAGTTGTCTTTCGCCCCGTTTTCTCCTAATCTCTCTCACCCACTTTTGCATTCTTCTTAGAAACATCGTTCACTATGTTAACTCAACTTTTCTCTTTTTTTTTTAGCTTACTAAGAGATTGCCAGTGGATGGAAAAACACAGTAAGAGGGGAAAATGTGAACAACTAACAATGGCCAAAGAAGAATTAGGGTTGCACTTGGTAGGATCGGTTTTCTCAATGTATTTGCAGGTTGTTTTAGTGGGACAAGGGAAACTTTCTTTGCTGAGACACAAACACACTGAGACACCTAGTGGACTCTCATTGTAGCACATGTGAACAAGTCAGTTCTTTTAGTTTAGCATATTTAAACCCTTATACTAAGGTTAAAAAAATAATGTTCACTTTGTTCATTTTCAAATACATTTAAAGAGCAATAACAAGCACAATATGCATTATAACAATTTTTTCTATAGCAGTTAGTGTATATGTGATTTTATATTTTTCTACAAGAAAATTATATTTTACACATTTCTACCTGTTTTTTCAGAATTGTATGCTTTATCTTCTATCATTTCTACTTCATAGAAAGCATTATATTTTATCACTTCTAGAAAGTCAAACCTCAACAAATAAAACATAAACCTTCCCATTTCACCTGCAAAACAGCTGAAGCATTTTGATGTGCTCAAGTAAACCACAGAAACTGAGTGCTTAAGACACAATGATTGTTGTATTTTTAATTTTTTTTTAACTCAAGCACACCCACAATGCACTCGAGCAAGCAAAGACCAATAAATGTAGATAACATGCACAGTTTCAGCAAGAAGACTTGGTGAATTATACAAGCACACATACCGATTTACAGTAAAACATCTGTTCATTTGAGTTCGGCTTAACAATATAGTCAAACTAAGATCACAAAAGCAGAAAACTAAAACAGTATTTAATATCAATGGCAACTGTGCAGTATGGAAGGGGACACACAGTAACAATAAGACTACTTCTTCCAAACTGAAATTAAAGCGTTCCACATAATAGCATGCTTCATTGAACAATTTCTCAAAATCAAACTAGATTACTTAAATATCAAGTATTTAAAACAATGTCAATGTTGACTAAATGCTTAGTAATTGCATTCAGTTTTTTTGGTAAATAATCAAAGAGCCTATGTGCATCAAGGTCTTCTAAGTTCATGTAGATAAAATGTGACAGTTTTGTATTTCCTTCTAATTATTTTCTATTTTAGGTTTGATCACATCTAGGTCTTATTTGCTAATTTACCAGGCATCCAATATTAGAATAAACATGTATTTAACAGCAGATTTTAAAAAATGAAGAGGTCTATATAATCATACAGGCGGACACAAAAAACTGTTACTCACCTCTATCACTGCAGAGCTGAACTGTTATTCCAACTTGTGTCCTTTCTGAGCAGCTTCACCGTTTGAGAATGATCTAAGAATAATAAAAATAGATCTTAACAGTTCAAAGTTTTATGTATAACATTGTGCCTGCGGGACCCATCAGATGTCGGCTGACTTCGCCTGTACAAAGCCTTCCGTCTGTGAGTTCAGTAGTAAGGAAAGTGGTGAGCCTGCCTCTTTGGACTAAACAAACACACACATAGTGTACACCGGTCATTGATTAGTCTAGGCTAGAGCTAATAGTCAGCCTTTACATTGAGCGCCATCAGCTGAACCAGCGATCTGAAACCTTGTCTTTTTAAGAAGGATTGCGCACAACTCCTCAAAAACAAGATTTACAAGTAGAATTTGACAGGAGATTTAGGTTTCCATCATTTCTTGAAGCATGTGAACTGAAACGGGTTCAGTTTACCCAATAGAAGTTTTATATTAGATAATCTGCAACTAAATCCTCATGCTGATGTTAAACACAATGTCGACTGGGGAAAGGAAGCAGGAAGGAAAGGAGAAAAAGGGAGAGGCTGATGAAACCTTCAAGCAGAATGGGAACAGTCAGCCTCTGATCATTTCACATGTTGCTTACTTTTGTTTGGGTTTTCACTAACAATAGGGCCATTAGGAGCACCGAAGACACAAAGAATTCATGCAAACACACAAAAAATTACTTTCATTACAATTATAAGGACAACTCTAGAGTCATTAATATGTTTAAACACACCCATCATTAGCATGAATGGTATTCACATTTTAGGACTTTATTGACCAACTGAACCATTTTTTCAGGGAGGGATGATGATGATAAGGCACACAACAAATTTTAAAAACATGAATTGGACACACAAGTTGGAATTTGTTGTGGATTTTCTTTAAAATATGCTGGATGTTTTGTATGGCACCTAAATGTGTTTAGAGATTTAAACACATTTAGGTTGTTTAAATCTCCCATGAGGTTGGATTCCAACTATTTTACCAGCAACTCTCTTATGCTGGCTTGTTAACCAAAGTAAGAAACAAGGGGAGGGGAGACAAACAAAGAACATTGACTTTGTTGCAGTTAATTACCAAGGTCTTTCCGTTCTGCTGGTTGTGTAAAAGCTCCTGATTAGTCACTGTGGACATTACACTGCACCATCGATTTCTTTAAAATAAGGCAATAAAGTGACATTAAAGCAATGATGAGGACATATTTTTAGTGATTAGTGTTATCTTTGGGTTTCAACCATCCTCAAGAAAAATAATCAGAAAAGCAATGAACCAAACAGACAAAAGAAAAACACAGGGACCATGGGATAGAACATTTATTAGTCCATTAACAAAATATCTTTTAGAAAAGAAAAAAACAAGTAGAAACAATTCTTATCTATTTCTTTGAATTAAAAGAAAACAATATTTCAATTAAAATATAAACAGATCTTAGAAATTAAATGCAGCATTCTTTTTCCTGGTGTGGTGAAAGCTACATGTTGTCCTGAAATACAAAAATAATGTTCTATTTTAATAAAAACATCTGCTGTTTTTGTCTGAATGCTACAGTATAGATCAGATATGTACAACGTTAGAGCAAAAGCTAAACACGTACTGACCCAGCCAAGGTAAGAATTTCTAACCAAGTACAACCAAGTAGAAAGTGGACGGACAGGATATGCTTCAACTTTCTCTGTTGTGTTTTAAATCGTTTCTGTCATTTAAGTAAGGTTTTACTGAGACAATACAGATCAGTTCAATCAAACTGAAAAAGTAAGACGTGAGTAAAATGTAAAACTGTGCAAATCTTATATTGACATAGTCATATTTTTGTTGCTTGTTTTATGAAGCTCACTTTGTGGCAACGACCTGAGCATTTCAGCATGCTAAAACATTGCTGTTATGAGTAAATTTTAAAAACTAACACTTTATTATTCTATCTACTCCTATATTTTTCATATGTTTGCGTTTCTTTTTTTTTCTTGTTGTGAAGCACTTTGTGATTCTCATCTTGAAAGGTTCAACATAAAGTTATGTTATTATTACCCTTAAAAACTGCTGTTTGTTAAAATCAATTTATAGCTCCACATCTAAATGAGCAAACTGTGAGGTAGCTGTGAGTAGATTTCTATGAAGCTTGCTAGTTTATTCAAGTTGGAGTAAGAACATAATTTTTTCCCCTCATAAAAATAGGATGTTAGGACAAAGAACTACTATTGTCATAAAGAGCCATGAACATCCACATATTGCATTTCAATAATGACCACTTTTCAAACAACTGTCCTCCATGTTTAGTTAGCTTTTTTCGCAACCGTTTTCTTTTCTCTGTGTCTGAGCCAAAAGACTGATTGTGTCAGTCAGCTGCTTCTGTCAATTTAAACTTCCTGTTTACCTCCAAAAGAATAACCTTAACTTGAAGTGACTTTTTAAAGCCAAATTCCATGTTATTGTAGGAAAAAACTGCAAATGTACATGCAGAGCTTGAGTAACAGGCCGTGTCCTTAAACTAATATTTTGAGGTTTTAATTACTGTTATTCAGTTTAAACCCCCAAAACACAGATTTGGACAAGTGAGTCTTTTACGACCACTTAATAGCTCAATAATGAAAAAAAGGAGACTTTGTTGCCAACACTTTTTCTTGGGTAGACACTGTTTTAAGGACGGATGTTTAGTCCTTGTCCGGGTTTAGCAATCCAACAACAATATTTTGCTGCATTCTGGGCTGATTATTTCTTTCACATTTTTAAAATTATTTTTCAGTTCCAAGCATTTGAAAGGAACGGCTACGAACTACAAGCCTGAACACAATTGGGGAAAAAAACAAAACAGATATATGCCGTTGAAATGTCACATGCCTAATTTAATCAAATTTTTTATAATGTTAATTGGCATTTTTGCTGCAATTGGATTCTATAAAGAAAACCAAATCAAAGTCCAAGTTTAAAGCCTGTTGGTCGATAATGACATTTACTGAAAGAGTGTTATGTTGTTATGCAAGACCTGAATAAATTGCAGAATATAATTTGTAGTTGTCATTATTATTTTTTAAAAACTGTTAAGGAGCAGTGTGTTCTTATTATTGTCAATATAATGTAGTTAACATTTGTAATTTAGACTGAAAAAGTGTATTTTACTGCTAAAAGCAAAAAATATTTTGAATTTCTATTCCTGTATTTATCTTTTAAAAGATTGGTCTAAGTGAGTTGGACTGTTGAGATTAAATACAGTAAGTGAGATTTGTAGGAAGTGCTTCACTAAATATCAGATTCAGCCCTTGGACAGGAAGTGTGTGCAGACAGACAGCGGGTGTGAAGAGTCATCAGTACTTGCTGCCGGAGCTGTTAGCGAAGCGGCTGACGTATGCTTTATAAATGGAGTCCAGGAATGAGCTGTCAGTCTGAAACACAGTAAGCAAGCAAACTTAGCGCAGAAAGCTGTTTTTAAGCATGCGTGTTTATTACCACAGAGTGTACACGCTGCATTTACATTGTTTAAGAGTTAAAATACAACAATTAAAAGGCAAAGTGTCAGGTATGTTTAATGGTTTTACCTGAATCAGATGTAGCAGTGCTGCTTGAAGCTGGCTTCTAGAAAGAGCTCTGACCTCCTCCTGCAGTGAGGGTTTGCATAAAGTTGAGGGTACAGAGCTGCTTTCTGGAGCAGCCACTGGTATCATGCTGCTGGACTTCGTCTGAGCGAACACACTGGGAGAGAGAAGAAGAGTGGGGGCCACTGTGGCAGGTATCCGCTGTGGGGAGATGATCTGCACAGACAAGGACAGGGATTAAAGTGGAACTCAGTGTACACATCCAGGCTGAAAGCCGCAGATCGCCATGAACGATTTAACAACTGAGGACATAAACTCACATGCAACAGCAGCTGGTAACATATTAGATTCAAGCCGTGGAAAATATGAACAGAAACTTTTAAAAGTATTTCTGCCTCTTGCACCTTTATATAGTTTGTCATGTCCCAAAACAAAAATATTACTTTATTATGTTGATGTCTGATGTGACACACATGGAAGAAAATAAAAGTTTATCACAATTACAAATTTTAAATGTCTGGCATTCATTTGTATTCAGAATCTCTGAATAAATTCTTTGCATAATCACCCTTTGCTGCAATCACATCTTTGCAAATGTATCTTCAGAAAAAAAAGTTCAAGTTATTTTAATTTGGAAGACGTGTGTCTGCGAATATCACAGAGCTACTGTTTAACCACTGTTGTTGAAGTCTTACCACAAGTTTACCAACTGAATTTAAATCTAGACTTTGACTGGACCATGCTAACCCACTGATATGATTTTAATAAATCATTTTATTGCAATTCTGGACAGGATTAGCCTCCTTGTCCTGCTGGAAGGTGACCCAAGGTCATTGTTCCAAATCTTTTCAACTTAAAAGGTTTTCTACCTGAGTTCCCCTATATTTAACTAACTAGATCTTCCAATGAACTAACCAGCTTTCCACAGCATGATGCTGCCACTCATCCCAGTTTTTCTGTGAAGAGTGACATATAGGGTGATTTTAAGGCATTAGATAGATATGAATACTTTTCTAATGTGCTGTGTGAATGCCATATAAAAGTCTAGTTGCAGCAGTTTCTGTATCTGAAAATCTGCATCACTATTTCACAACAGAAACAAAGTGTGTTATTAAGCAACAGATTATGAGCTTCGTTCTTTAAAGTCAACTACTTTTCCAAAAAACTCAGAAATTAGTTGGTCTTATTAGTTGGTCTGAAAGAACCAGTTAAAAAACTGGTTCTTTATTCTTGCAAAGAAATGTCTGATGCTGTAATGTGACAAAATACAAAGAGTCACGATAAGAGAGCTGCTGGTCCTTAACGACACCATCTGTTGGAAACAAGAATGTGTCAGCAGAATGTGTCTCATGTGTAAGCAGAACGTGACACATGAGGAAATCCTTCCAATTCCTCATGCTGTAGTTTTGTTTTAATCAAGAAGAGCTACTGTTTAACCACTGCTGTTGCTCTATTTTCTCTCTTACATTAACAACTTTAAACTTTACCTATAGCATTTTGTAGATGAGAAAAAATGACCTGTATTCAGCTTCTAACTTTCTTTTTACCTGAAATTGCAGCTCAGATTTTTGATCTGAGGCAACTGAAGTCTGGGTTGGGCCTGTGCCTAAAGATGAGCCTTGGCTTTGACTCGCACTGGGCCCCAGGAATCGAGGCGCCAGTCCTGGATGCGGATGGAGTCGAGGATGCTCGTGGGAAGTCAAGCTCTGTTCCTGCTGGACCAGCTGGAGTTTCTCCAGGAGCTCATGAGGAGAAACCACACCCTGCATCTGGGATGACAAACCTGGTGAAAAACCATAGGGCATCATTACTTGGTAACAGCAAACACTGACTAAAGCAAGCATAAGGTTGAATACATGCTAAGATTCATGCTGAAAGATAAACAGACAGACATATTCAGAAGTCACATAATATGAAGTGAATTATTTGAAAAATATATTTTTTAAATCTAAATCAGACCAGATTTGACAGAAATTATGACTGAAACAATTAAATATTGCGCTAAAGCACCAACTAATTTAGTAATCAGTTAAACATTAACTGAAGTATACCGACTCAAAAAAACTAAATTTTCTGAAAAAGAACATAGTCAGAGCAATTATTATGCCAAAACTGCACATAATTTATATACATTTTGTACTTAAAATAAAAACTCATATCTGTAAATAGATTTTAAGCTAGATTAGCTTTAGATTACTAGTTACTTTTTTTAATCAATAATTGTTTTTTCAAATAAAAACTGCTGAATGTACGTTTTTCTGGTTTGTCTTTTGGTGAATCACAGTAAAATAGATTTTGCACCTGTTCCCATGGCAGCAGAATCCGTCGGCCCTCTCTTCTGTATCTCTGCCTGTAACTTCGTCAGGCCGAGGAGGAGCTGCTGACCTTGTTGTGCTTCGAGGTGGGAACGTGACACAGAATCCAGTTGGCCAGGCTGGGGGGCGGGATAAGGGTTCTGCTGCAGCGCTGGAGGAACCGTGGCAGTGAAAGAAGTGGCAAGTAGAAGAGGTGGATGGTTTTGCAGGAAACGCTTTATTGGGTCATGCTGCTGCTCCTGGTGGTGGTGATGGAGGTGGGGGTGCTGATGATGGTGATGGTGGGGATGATGGTGGTGGTGGTGTTCTTGCAGCACCCCGTTGTCACACAGTCGGTTCTCTGGGGACTCGGACAGTGTCTGAAGCACGACCCCGGCTCCTGAAGCCCCCCTCTGTCCCTGCATGAGTTTTGCAATGGCCGGACAGTGCTGAAGTTGGTTCGGCAGCTGGCGGAGAGCATTCCCACTCTCTTCCCTGTCCGCCGGCCCAACTACGGGGTCTCCACCTCTGGAAGGGGCGACGTTTCCGCCAGAGTTCAGTGAATCCTCGTAGATCAGTGTGCGGGCAACGGGTGGGCGGGCGATTTTTCCTGCTGCCGTGGAAGCAACCAGAGGAGGAACTGGGTCAGATTTAAGAGGGTGGTGGTGCTGATGCTGAGAGCCTAACAGGGTGGTTAAGGTCACAACCGTGGTGTCTGCTCCTTCATTGACCTGGAAGGGACAAAATTAACACAAGTAGAAATATTATGGAGAAATGTGATATTTTCCAGCCACATTATATGTGTGTTTTACCTGAGTGTTTGGTTTAACTGGTATTGGTTTGATCAGATTAGGATTTCCACACAGTACACTGCTGCCCCCAATCTCCTTTGGCTCTGAGGCAGACTGTCAGTAAAACAACAGTGTTAAAAACACACAAAAGAATCCATTAGAACCCTTACAGATGATGTAAACCTTAAAGAAACATCTGGGTTCCGCTACCTTATCATACTCTGTTCGTGCCTTGGTCAACATCTGAATGATGTCGACCGTTTTTGCCTCGTTATTTCCTCCGACTAGGACACCTCCTTCTCCTGCTGCTGCTGCTCTCGGGGATAAGGAACCACCCTGAGACTGAGCGAGGATCTGCTCCTGCTGGGTCAGACTGGACAAAATGCAGATTCCCCGCATCAGTTTCAGGTCATTAATTAAAGGAAAGATTTAAAAGTTAGAAAACCTAACTAGGGTAAATGTTTCTTCACATTTTCTTTCTTTTTTTTTTTAAACATGCACCCTGGATATGTTTTAGCAAGAAATAAATGCAGAAAACTTCTAAAATTTTCATACTTGAAAGAAAATAAAATTTTACTTGGAGAACATGTATGTGATGGGAAAATAAATCCAATGCAAAACTAAAGTTTTAAATAAATTAAGAAAAATAACAACAACTCTAGCACTATACTTATTGATACTACTAAGAATTCCTGTAAAAAATAATAGTTACTTAATTAAATTAACTATTATATTAGATCAATTAAAAAGTTAAAACAGCTAGAACTGTGACAGAAAAAGAGAGAGGGTCCAAGTTTAACTTGAAGCCACCCACTGTGAGCAGGAAGGTAAGAGAAATAAAACAAATCTCCAAAGATTATAAGGATCTGCAAGAAAGAAATAACTATAGCAGCTAAAAATGTGTTGAAAGTTCTTTCATGTGGCAGTACGTTCAAATCCAACAGAAAATTAAGGAATTATGAAACTTTTTTCCATTTATGACTCAAAGAACACATCTCTAACCCTTAACCTTTTTAATACGAAATTTGTAACTAACTGTGAAACTGCCATCTATTGAATTTATACTTACATCCTCATCCTTTGTGCAATTCGCTGACAGTCCTGCTTGTCATAGAACCAGATCCCATGAATAACCACTGAGTAAAAAAAAAAGAGATAAGGTTTAATCAGCCGAACAAACACATTTACAGTAATAATAATAATACTATAAAAAAGTATAAAAAATACAAATCGAACAAAATGCAATAATGATTCAGACAATGAGCACAAAAATCTATTTTTATAAATATGACTCTACAGTTCTGGGATGAGCTCATTGGTAAGGTCAGCAGACAACAAAATGAGCAAATTGACCTACTCATAACCTTAAAATCAAATAAATACACAGACATAAAATAGCTCCAATTTTCTGCTATGACATCAGAGCCCACACAGCCGAGGCTTTAAAATGAGTCATTTCCCAGCCAAGCCAATGGGAACAGAAGCAGGCAGCACCATTACAGGGTGAAACATGGGCCCCAGGAGTCTCTTGAAGTGTATAAACATAGTGAGGACATGAGGGAAACGATTCCAACATGGTTCTTTAGAAGGCTGCATGGCAGCAAGTTAAATATGTTTTATTAATCAAGTTCCTATATTTAACTACAAATGATTTAACTGTTTTTATGTGGGATATTTCCTCAAAATGCATCAGAATTGCTGTATTCCCATTAGCAGGAAAAGGTGCAAAACATTTTCTATCTCAACATATCTAGTTTGGATCTTTGATAAAGTACAGAAAATAAGAAAAGGAAATGGTGAGCAATCAGAGTCAGAATGAATCCAGTCTTATTGTTAATTTATAGCTTTAAAAAAAAAATTATAACGCAATGTCCCAAAAACAGCATTTTACAGTTCCTAACATTTTCAGACTGAACATTTTAAGTTTCTATGGTGCTTTTTGTATTACATTCAGAACATATAAGTGAGCAAGAAGAGCATTAATCAGATTAGCAGCCAAGAGGACGATGGTGACTCTGAAGGAGCTGCAGAGATCCACAACTCACATAAAAGAATTTCTTTGAGAGAACTATTAATTATACAATTTACAAGTCTGGCTTTTATGAATAAGTATCAAAAAAGAGCCATTGTCAAAAATAAGGTCACGAGAACACATGATTGCATAAATGAACATTTTGACCAATTTGGCAAATAGCAGAAAACTAACATTTTTCACACTGAGTATTTCATCCCCATGAAACATGGTGGTGGAACCATCATGATGTGGGGATGCTTTCCTCAGCAGGAACATCATGAATCGGCCACAACGTTCTGTTCCTAAACATCCAAACTTGGTTGAGGTATAACTCAAAAATATTAGCACGTGAAACTGGAGCAAAAGGTATGAACAGAAAATGGTTGACTAATATTTTAATTTGTAGAAAAGTAAAATAAAAAAAATCTTGTAGACGTTTTCTTCTGCTTTATAGTAATCTTTATCCATCACATATAACTCAAATACATTAAAGTTTATGTTGGTAACGTGCAAAATGTGGAAAATCTTAAGATAGCTTGTAAGGTGATCATTTTGTTTTCACACTAGTTTGTTGGACAATCTCAGAAAAACACAAATTTGTTTTGCAGTTTACTAGTTACAATAAAAATACAACAAATTTACTGGATTAATTTGACTAAAATAAGACAGTATGATTTGTTCACAAACAGTTTTGTTATTCTGGCATTATACTACAATCAATATTAGCTTATTATCTGTCTGTGCAATAAGCTGTTACGCACCACTTTAATCTGTAATATATTGTGTGTATTAAACAAATGCTTATTTTTTTCATGTCCTTATAAGCCAATAAGACACATTAAAGGAAACCACATACTGTCTGGTTTAAACAGAGTACTATCGCAAAACAAAAAAAAATAGAGAAACACTCCTTGTGTAAAGACAGAAAAACAACTGAAGTATCTATGTGGTAGCTATCAATACCACACAGAGAACATGTATTCCCAATCCGGCACACAGACCAGAGAGGTCAGCGTGATGTAGGAACAGACAGAGAAGGGGCCGGCAGAGACATACACAGTCAGTTAAGCAGACCCTGGGAAAAATCAGCCCTGTTCCAAATAAGTAACTGCAGTGGGAGACTTGACTGGTGGAGCCAGAGCCACTTAGCGCTCACTGGGGATGAGACAGCTTGACAGAGACCCCGGGACACACACAGAGTCGAAGTCAGACAGCTGGAAAATTGAGGAAAAATGAGAAGGACTGATAGGAAGGAGTGAGGTGTGTTTGAGGGAGATAATCAACTCCATAAAAATAGGAACATGTAGTTGTCGGAGAGCTCTGGCTGTCAGGTAACATTCGCTAATGATGCAAAAAATCAGAACTGAAGGTGACAGAAAGACAGCTGGGTAACAATCTCTGACGTCTCTTTGACCAATCCGAACACAGAGGACCAAAGTAAAGAGCACAAAGATAAAAAAGAAAAACATAAGAGCTTATTTAGATGTCTTACCAATAATGTGTGGGATATCCTGACCCCTGATTTGTAGAAAGTGTCTGTTTTATCAGTGAAGAGGGAAGACTGCTAGAAGAAAGGCAGGAGGGAGACCACCAAAAACTGTACGGAGGAGAAAGAGAGGGGAGGCTCTAGTCTGGTCTCAGGACATTGGAGGGAAGAGGCGGAGGGGAGTCAGACATGTAACACCCAAGCCAAGAATCGTACCACTACAACTGGCAAGACAGCTAAGTGACCATGTGGGAGGAGACCTTCAGCAGGACACCTTCTGTTCAGAACAGCTGAAGACAGGAGCGAAACCTCCCAGATTGTCGCCGTTTCAACCTGGATGCCAGAAAGTACAACCAACAACTGTCCGGTGAGGTCTGCAAGTGACCCGCATCTGAAACCCTCAGGGACCGGGACAATCCAACCAAGATAGAGAGCACGTGATGATTGCTCTGCATTCGCTTCTTAACAATTTACTGCGGGAAACGGAATCTTTATGAAGACTTTTTTCTGTTTTAGAAAGCTTTGTTGGCTAAGGTGGAGGATGTGTTGTTCAAGACAGTTTGGATTGACTTTTACGTCAGAATGAGACCAGATTTGCAAGAAAAGCTCACAGTAACAGACTATTTAAACTGTGTGTACATTCCTATTGGCTCAGCTCTAACTGAACTGTAACACACACACTTTTTTTGGAGTTATTGCTGTAGTAGAAGACCCATAGCTGTTTTTGGTTAGATTCTTAGGAGAGTACATACTGAAACTTAAAAGTTAAATAAATGTACAGTGAAGGAAAATTTGCTGTAATATCTCTACCTAAATTTGCATCTGAAGTCGGGGCCTAAAGAGACCAGTAATTAGTAGTGTCAAATTATCTTTGGCAATTTTTCTGGATTTTTTTTGAAAGGAAAAGGATAAATTAAAATCAACCGTTGAAGACATTTAAAACTGCTCGACTACTCTGGGACCATGCTGAGGGGCCTGTTTCAGAGGAAACTAAAACATGAGAGACTGGAGGAGGAACCCGAGGTCCGATTTAAGGGGTCGCTGGTGTCCGAGAGAGATATGGAATACAAGTACGTCAGACCCGGAGGTAAGACTACCCACACATGTGATTTGAAGGAGATGAAAGGCTGTGACAGAAGCGAGAGCTTGGTTTTACTACTGCTGTGTCAGTATACAATCAAACTCTAACTTATTCACAAAAGATATGTCAAGTTTGTTTATGATGGTAAACAATTAAATTGTGTGTCTTACTCACACATTTCTAGTGGGTCAAATTATTACTAGAAGTTCAAGCTTGGTCAGACTGGAAGGGGAGGATCTGTGAAGCCCAACCTTCAAGTTTAGTCACAGAATCTGAAATAGATTGAAGTCTGGACTTTGACTGGGCCATTCAAACCACTGAACATACTTTTACCTAAACCATTTCTTTGTAACTCTAGCTGCATGCTTATAGTGTCCTGAAAACATTGAATCTCCAGTCAAGTGTCAATTCTTTCTTCCAGGACTACCCAGTCATGCCCATTCATTTGACCAGCTTAAATTTAAGCATAAGCGTCCCCATAGAATGACACTGCAACTACTGTGGAAGTGGTGAGCCCACCTGGTGTTACGTTTTTGCCACACATTTAAATCAAGCTGTTCTTCTTCTAGTCCATCTCACCAGAGTATAGTCTTGTACATGTTTGCTAAATGGCTAAAGGGAAACTGGAGGGTTCATGGCTTTCTTCAAGCAATTACTTTGTTCTCACTGCTATTCTACAAAGGTCATATTCGTAAAGTGCACAAATATAAGCTGTCTTGTTTTCCATTGGAGCAGTGCAACTTTGTAGCTCCTTCAAACATATTAAAATTAGACTTCTTAATGCTCTCCTGATTAACTGGACACACATTTTTCATTTGTAATTGTAAAAAAGAAACAAAAGAAAAACAACAAAAAAAATTGTTGAAAGCTGGGAAATAATGCATAGTTGTACTGTAGCAGGACTGTAAAGAAGAAGTCCTTCTAGTGGGGAAGGTTAAAAGCCTCGTCCTCTTGAGGATGGGGAAATAACGTCTTGCTCACACTAAATGGCTCTTGCTTGAATCTTAGTCCATTCTGTGGTATATCTCTGCTGCTTATTTTTAGCCTGCGATGCCACTTTGTGCCAACCGCCATTCCAGGAAGTTACAGCCGCTCAGAGGACTACATGTTTGTCTAATGATAAGATTCCACGACCCCTCCACCAGAGGTCACGATGCACTGGGACGGTCAGTTTTGCCAGCAGCTTATGAATCAAATGTTGGCCAGTGAAAACAACTCTTCAGCAACCTAATGACCCAAAACACCATATGAGAGCTTTTTTCCTTTAATATAACTCAGAAGTGTTGGTTTTGAAGGCATCTTAAAGCACTTGAGGCATTATTACTTGGCTAATGTGCAAAACTTTGTACTTTTATATTTTTTATCTGGATAGTCAACAATCTTTTAAATCGCAGCAGCTATAGAGATAAAATTCCGTCTGAATACAACAATTATTTATATCTCCTCCTCTTGGTGCTTTATAATCAAAGTAAATTAAGGCTACCATTAGGTTTGGCCATTATGTTAGCAATACACACCCTCTTTGACTTGCATAACTCCCATTTTAGCAGGGGAAACAATCATCAGCTTTGTCGTGATTACTTGTTTAAAGTACTTTTAATTTTTTCTTTCTTCCCACAAGTGAGTCAGCCTCACATTTTAAATTCATTCTCCATTACTGAACTATTACATTCTTTAATTTGCACTTCAAACCATCAAAGGAAGTGCAAAAGGTCACTTAGTAAACTTTATGTCATACACAGTCCTTCCCGTAGCCTTCTGGTTATTTATTATTACTAAGAGTAAGCACAAAATCTGTCGAGAAGCAGAACGATCAAAGCAGGCGTAAGGAATCCACTTCCATCTGCTTCCTAGGAAGCCTCAAGGAGAGTTGAAGGCAGGTGGGTGTGCAGGGGGAGTGGATGTGTGTGTGTCAGCAACTTCTGCGTCACTGTGTTTAGATTATCAGAGGCGGTTGAGGTGTATCTAATCTCTGCTGGCTGTTTTTGTAGTGCTGTCAGACTCTTGTCCCACAGGCACACTTAGCAACGTGATTGTGTGAGAGAGGGTCGTATGTAGGTCTCAGAGAGACTTGGGCTGATAAAATTTACTAAACATCTCTACTTAGTTCCTTAAATGGAGCTACTAGTTCCCACTCAGATGATCTACTTTCTCCCCTTTCATTATGTTATCAGACTTCCAAACCATTGCATAAAACAAATCTGTCTATTGGTATTATGACCTAACTTGGCTTCTGAGAAGTACTGTATCTAACTTTGTAAGAGGAGTCTACATCTATTATAGACAGCCAAGGGAGTCAAGTAATTAAGAAGGTCTGAATATACTGCCAACCACATTTTTAGCACTCCTGGTAAAGATATGTACAAATCACACTAAATAATACAAACAGAAAAACTTAGAAAAATGGTAATTTGAATTTGAATATGTATACTAAGTGAGTGAAAAAAAAATCCTGCATCTAGAAATAATTGTTCTATAAGTATTCTATGCTTCTTGTGTCATCATTGTATAACTGTGATGTGACACAAAATCCCTTTTATGTTAACCACTTGGCTGAATGAACACCCATTTTATGCTGCTACAATGCACAGTGAGCTGGATGCTGAAGGAAGAACAACGAAATGTCTCTTTTAAAGGGCAGCAGCAAAAGCGTCCTTTTTAAATCACCAAGTTGTTTGGGACTGATGCTAAATAGCGTCTTACCATCACAAATCTAGGACTATAACTGGAACTGTGTGCTTCAGTCAGACGAGATTAGGTGTGAAAAAGGTATGTATGCTTCAACTATGAAATATGTTAAAGGACTAAAGGCTGCCTTATTGAAAATAAGCGATTTGACGAAAGTTTTAACAACCAAGTAAGAATAGTTGGGGGGTCCTGATGATTTTATACAGATGTATTTTTTGAAATTACTAAATGCTAAAGGAATAAAAGACTAACAGGTGAACTAACAGGTGAACTATGCATATGTGCGTATTTAAAGCTACACTATATATCAAATCACAGTCATCATCAGATATCAAATCACAGTCGTCATCATCATAATACCAGCACAGATTATATTGCAAAGTATCTTGGATGTAATATGTGTTAGGAAAGCACAGATTAAGTTTCATGCATTAATGATCTGCATACTGGTAATACACATGGCCAGTTGGATGAACTGCCCTCACTCACCACAATCTGATACTTATTGTTTGCCACCAAAGCTCCCAATGTGTCGTGAGACATTGTGTAATGGCAAACAAATAAAAGTCTTCGACAAGTGTGGTTAAATTGTAATCAATATTGTTTTCACAGTTTTCAGGAATTGTAACATTGTAAATTACTTGAACTCGTGTGTATTGCTGCATATGTTGCTTACATCGTGCATTACGGTAAAGAAGGAAAGGGTCCTGCAGCTGGAAGTCCAAGTCTTTTGTGATGGGCTCTGTCAGATTCTCCATATTAAGACGGTTCATTATTGTGAAGCCATGCCTAGGAGATGCCAATCTGAAATAAGAGAAGCATACAGCACAAAAAAGATCAATAAAAATTATTGATAAATATGACTAGAAAAGCTACTTTTTATACTTTACTCTAGTAAACCCACATAAAATCCTTCGAATGTTACCTTTTAAACAGAAACCACCTTTGTGTATTTTGTTACTTTAAGGCCTGAGAGGTTTTTTCTATAGAAAATTCATTAATAAACAGCAATGTCATAAAAATATATATATATATTTTACTTATTTTGCATTCTGTTATCCTTGCCTTTATGAAATACTGACAATAATACAAGTTTGTGGAAATGACTCGACAAGACAGGAACAAATTAGTGGATAAACACAAACTACTCGTTCTTAAACATTTCTAAGAACTTTTATACCTTGTGTAAATAAACAAAGTGCCCTCCACTTCTGTCTTCTCCTGAAAAACAATAAAAAAGTGTTGAGAACAAAAATAAATAAAAACATAAAAAATAATAAATAGAAAGTTTAATTAAATATTTCAAACATTTTAAACTCTATATTTAAAAAAACTCCTTATGGTATGTTCAATAATAGTAAACCTGTAGGCCAGTTTAAACGCGCGCCTAGCAGAGAGAAGCTAAAATAGGCTAAGCTAAGCTAGCATTTAGCACATTCTTTCAAAACTTACCCACTCATTTGCTCGGTTATTATAAGTATACAGGGCGACTTGGCTGGCCACGTCCACAATGTTGTTTATGTAAGGGTCTTGCCTCTGCAGGGCAGACAGACTTATGTCCAGTCCTTTAGCAACAAGGCAGCTATTGCTAGCTGCAGAACTCATCGTTCTCTATGGCGAAGATATCCAGCTAGCAAGCTTAAACCTCAACCCTCACAGAAAGACTGATAATAATAATATTTAAAAAAACAAACACCAAGTGGAAAATGCAGTTATAGCACTAGAAGCCCCTTGACTGTCTTTAAACGAGTATGAGTAAAGAAAAAGCTATTCTTCTTAGTTTTCGAGCTCTAACTGTAATGAGTGAGTTTTTGACCAACCATGTTTAAGTCGGCAGATTGTAAACATCCCAGACGTAACTAGTTGCGCGTCGAGATGCAGATCCCATAATTCAGCTTTGAAAAATCGATAAAAGAAACGTGTAAGTCTGAAAATCAAAATAAATAAATAAATAACTTCCAATATGATAGGGATGCATGTAGATGTTTTAAAATCAATAGCTTTAACTCTATTATTATTATTATTATTATTATTATTATTATCATTATTATTATTATTATTATTATTATTATTATTATTATTATTATTATTATTATTATTATTATTATTATTATTACTATTGTTCAAGTCTAATCTTAGTGAGCCTTTCTGGACAAAAGAACAGATACTGATATACATTTAAATTAAACTGCACTGTGATGTAACAGCAGGCTTCTTATGAGGGTATTTTGATTTCACCATGTGTAGCAACTTTTTATTTTACTTTATTAATTTTATTTACTCTGACCTCACAATTTTCAAATAATTTAAGAATTTATCTTTGAGTAAATAATGTGATTGTAATTTTCTGAAGAATAATGATGGCGTTTAAGCTAGTTACATATATAGCCACTAGGGGGCATTAAAGAGATGCTTCTGACATCACAGATCTCCAGTTTTTAAATTATATGCCTGAACTGTAGTTAATTTGAATGCAACTGAATTCAAAACTTCACGAAAAAAAACTTTTAAACACCACAACACCAGACCTATAAACGATGTTTATAGGTCTGCGTGGTATTCAACATTTTTTACTTGGTTTATGAAACCTCCTAGACTAAAAAATAATCTCTCTTCCTTGTCTTTCTAGTGAGGATAAAGTATTGAATAAATGTAAAAAGATTTTTTTTTTTTTTTAAATTGACCTTACTTCAAATATATTTCTAATATTTGAAAAGTAGCACACATATTTTCCCTACAACAAACATGATGCTACCAATTTTTAAATCCAAAACTACTCTTATTATCCTTATAGGTCCAGCGAAAAAACAGGAGCATTAATTGACTCTCGGTGTACTGCAAATATTGTGAAAGGGTTCAATATTTCTTGTCACTCATTCGCTGATTGCTTCCATGTCACTCTGCATTCATGCCAAAGGAGGGACAATCTATTACTGAATGCAGATGGACGAACATAGTTTTCAGAAACCTGACATTTCTTCTTTAAATATCCTTTTTATTGATCTTATGTAATATTCAGATATTCTGAGATGCTGGGCTTTCATTACCTGTAAACCATAATAATTGAAATTGCAATAAAGATTTGAAATATTTCATTCTGTGTGTACTGAAAATTTTAAATCTGACATAAGTGAAAACAAAATATAGAACTTTTTTACAATATTAAGTTTTTTGAGCTGAGCCTCTATGCATTGCATTTGTGAACAGGATTTTGTTGAATTATTAGATTTCAGACCTGAAACTTATGTGACAAAAATGGCCTCTAAATACTTTAAGAAATGCTTAGATATATTTCTAAATCAAATATCTATTTGATGATATTTGATCTATCATTAAATAGGTTTTGATCAGGTTTTGGTGGTACAGAGGGAGCCGGTATGTTTTTGAATGATTCCTCTAACCATGGCTTTTTGTGACGCCTGTTTCCATTCATCTAGCTAATTTATTAGTATATATTAAGTTTAGGATGTATGCATGTTGAATAATTTTTATGCACATGGTTGTTGTGTACAGTAGGGGATGTTGTAATGTCAAGGGGAGGGTAGTCTTGCCAAAATAAATAAAATCTTGAATCTTAATCTTAATTTTTTATTTATTTATTTATTGCATTAATGTAAGCTGTATAAGTATTTCAAATACCTGAACTTAGTTTCTTATTTCCCCCTTGAATCAACTTTGTAACCCGTCACCGATCAAATTAAGTGAACAGACTGAATGCAGCGGCTAAAGATGTTCGGAAATACGACACATCCTTCCTGAAAGGGATATTCAAGGACAAGAGCAGAAACTGATACAGGAAAAAAAAAATCTTTCTAAAATTTGACTCAGCAATTATAAATTACAGTATGGGGTCTAGGATCTGATAATAAATCCTTCTTCAACTATACTTTGAATCAAGGTTGAACTCTCAGGTTGGAGTTTTAAACTTTGTGGAATTTCCAAAATAATAGTTTTTTCCACACAGCTTCTTATTCTACTTACAAAATGAAACCATCAGAGCACGAAAAAAGTATTAACCTTGAAAAATGAACATTTAGCAGAAAGTCAAAACTGAGCTTTCTGTCTGTATTCAATAGTTTGACAGATTTCCGAGGATATCTGACAAAAAAACATAAAAATAGACTCTCTCT
This sequence comes from Alfaro cultratus, assembly GCA_903066825.1. Classification (NCBI taxonomy): domain Eukaryota; kingdom Metazoa; phylum Chordata; class Actinopteri; order Cyprinodontiformes; family Poeciliidae; genus Alfaro; species Alfaro cultratus. The sequence goes on from CAEFZX010006754.1 coordinate 96,135, forward strand.
CCATCCCTCTGCCTTGCTATAAAGAGTAATGCTAACAATTTCAATAACAATTCTCATGATAGAAATAAAAATGTTCTTGGTCAACTATGTCTGCCTTTTCTCGAGAACCTTGCGAGGTGTAAGCTCACATGTCTATGTGCTTAAAATTTACTTCATTAGCTTCTAATGTGCTGGCTGCAAGATGTCAGTTTGCAAATGATAGTACTAATGAGTCATTTATCAGGGCATCAATACTGCCAATAAGTACTCAGTCAAGACTGATTGTTTGTCTCCTGTTGGTAAAGGAAACATGTCACAGTCTATCAGAATTTAACCAGTAGGCCAGCTGATCCTGATCATTTTATAAATAGAATAAGTTACAACCTTAGAGTAACACCCATAAATTTATAAAAGTCAAATTTGCTGTAAAATTATACATTAATTTAGTTATTCAGTGGAAGAAAAAGTGATCAAGTTGTTAGAGCACCAGTACAAAAACAATCCTCAATACTTGCTAAACACAAAACTTCACACACATATTTTCTGTTGTCTGCAGACAGGGAAGAGACATTGCATCTGAAGGCAAAGAGCCATGATTAATGGGTGATGAATAGCTTGCCTGAAATGCACCACCTGGATTTACTATCAGGTACATCGTCAGATGGAAGATAAATGAAATTCATTGACTAACATTTGGATTTAGAAACTTGAATTTATGATACGGTCCATTTTAAAGGAGGCGTTAAGACCAAATAATAAAAGTTCAAGAATATGAAACCATATTTTATCACCGTTTAAGCTAATATTTATTTGTATGCAAGCAATAAAATTGGTATATTTTCCAGAAATAAAGGTAGTAATAGTAGGAATCTAACTCTGAACACTTATTCTAATATACTGGGATTCTAGATTTGTAATCATACTTTTCAAATACATGCCCCTTCTGTGCTGCACATGGACTTACCCCATAGGGACAAAATCATCTACAACTACTAAAACACATCAACAAGTGTTCCGCCATTTTACTCAAACTTTGTGAATTACCACAAAGTTGATTGCATTGAAGTTCACAATACCATAACAATTATCTCAACTTTACTTATTTTGTTATTTTAAAAAATGCAAGTCAATGACAAGATGCAATCTGCTGGGTTTCCTTAAATAGAAAACTTTTCAAGCCAATTTAAATAATGAACTCAACTTGATGCACCCTTTCCTAACTAGGACCAGTTAGAATGCATGTGTGATTGGATTGAACTGACTTGACTTTATTACAAAGTGAATTGAAGTCATGTGTTGTGAAATGGCACAACAAGAACTCAACTGGATTAAATAACTTGATTTTAAAGAAAGATAAAACAATCTGCCTTTCTTTAATCTGGCATTTAGCAAATTGGGCATCTGAAAAGACAACAAAGGGTATCATTTTTGATATATATATATATATATATATATATATATATATATATATATATATAATTTTTTTTTTTTTTTATTTTTTTTTTATGGTGAAACAAAAAAATTTACATAGGTAATTATTTATATCTTACTCAGTAATCACTTGAAAAACCTGTATTGGCTCCACAGCCATCACACCCTTCCTGTACTTTTTGCATGATATTTTGATGATTTATCATCTTGATGATGAGCCTACAGTGTTTGAGGTTGGAAGGCTTCCATGATTTCACAAAAGATTCTGGTAGAACTCCGGGCTTCTCTAGGGATATCAAAATATTAATGCATGCTATTTGTTTGCAAAATTGTAAACTTTGTATGATTTCGTTCCTCTATTATTAATTGTTTAAGGGACATAAATACTCTCTTTGTAGAGCACTATAAATATATTAGAAAATATTTGAATATTCTTAAATTTGACCCCTCTGTCAATTAATAAAATCAAACTAATCTGGCAATACATTTGTAAAAGGCTAACATTAAAAACTATGCAGCTTCTGAACTATTTCTTTTTATTTTAATAAGGGAATTACACTTTGGTAAATCATCTCCCTACAAGAGATCTCAGCACTTCCACGTTTGTCTGCAATTCCCAGAGACAAACTCACTCGCACATACTAAAAGGTCTGGAACTGCAAATATAGACGATTCCCAAATAGAACAGATATTCCATGTACAGGCTGGATTACAGAGGACATTACTGTGTCTGGTGGCTTGTGTGTGTGTGTGTCTACATGCTTGCGTGTCCTCTGGGGAGAAGTATCTGTTCCCATGACCTGCCCTCCATCCAGTCTTCCTTCTCCCAGTCTTTCCTGTCTGTCGATCTTCCATTCACAGACTAACAGACCAGCTGAAGTCTTCTGCTGTCCGTCTGTGTTGCAACCTCTCCACAGCAGTAAGACGTCCATCTGCAGCAACGAGAAGGTGTTTGCATGGTAAACACAGTTCAGGTACAATTTTTCTCCAGTATACTTAGACCAACTTTTAACCTTTTTAACTTTCGCGAGCTTTCAGAAAAAAACAAGTGCTCGAGGCCGACTGACAGTCAAATCAGTCACTGCAGATTAGAGTCACAGATTGATCTTGTGACTCTTTTAATGGACTTCATTGGATGACTTTTTCGAGAGACCAAATTGGAAACACTGGGTACATTTATAAAACTGATTAAACTGGTTCCACAATGCCTAGTTTTACTAATCCAATTCTATTCATGCCCCAATGCCTTAGGAATTAGCAGGGCAAAACAGTTTATGTCGCTGTATCATTACCCCAATAGTAAAATGGTGTTCTTCTAAGCAATTTAGACAGAGAGTTACGGATAAAACAACTGCTAAATGAGAAAAGAAGCGAGCATCATCAAACCGAATTATTTCAAACTTCATAACACAATTTGGCTAGATTAAATTTAAGCAAAATTGAAAACAAACATTGAATCCTGTCTAAAAAGTGGCCTTTGAATTTAGATTTTAACAGCTATGACAGGATCTATTTAGATCTTCAGCACTATTACCATCAACTTTCTATATGCAATAGTGGATTTAAAATCTTGAAATTTGAAATTACTTAAAAACATTTTTAAATGTTGGCAAATTTCTGGGTTTGTAATTTTGCCCTTTTAATATAATTTGTTTTTTTATCACACCATTTGTACAGAAAGCCATCATGTGTAAGGGCTTCTCTTAAGAAACCGGCTCATTTATCTACTGTCTCACTGTGTGATTGGACTCTCAGTCCTGATGCGTTACTGCATAAGCAGAATTTTAATATTAAAAGTCTCTAAAGCGGAATGCCTTTTATCTTTTTCATAAACTCTTTAGCACTCCCCCGTCTAGAGATTAAGCAGCTGGTAATTTACATTTCGGGGAGTGTTTCCACTCGTTCATCAGTGCCAGCACAAAATCACTTCCCTCACATAGAATATTTATATATCATTCAGGACGGAAATCACTACAGATTGTTCTGAGAAGACAAACGGATTGTCAGATGTCGTCAATAGAATCGTTTCCGAGTTGACTCCCTGCCGCTGCTGTGTTTAGACTTGACACATGCAGACAAAAGCTTTACAGTATTACAGAATAGTGGGTGGTGACTTTGCACTATGGCACTGAACAAATGAATACAGGCTGGGCTGAGTCATCCGATTCACCTCCTGATTATAGCCTGCAGCAGATTGACATGAGGCCTGCACACTGTGAACTTTGCATTCAGTGTCAGAGACAATTATGGAACGGCTGGTGCCGCGATTAGAATCCTGGAACACAGTTCAGTGTCCTCATGTGTTATGAAGCCCAGTTATTATATTTTGTAAAGCTCTTTCTGTAAGTTATTTGTATGCATTCAATAGATACATTTCGTCCCTCCGGTATGACATAATGAGTTTGGTAACCACATAGAGATTTCTCTCCCTTTCAGTAAAGGTGTTAATCTTGTGAAGGCCTTCAGATAGCAGCTTAGTTTGAGAGATGACACATTATTTGTGCAAGCAGCTTCATCCGGAAGAAAAAAGCCGCTGTGAGCGACAGAGTCAAAGCCTTGCCGAGTGCTATTTAGCTAAGAGGTGATACTGTTGACTCCGTTTTGACGTTTTACTCCCAGATGAACCGCATTTCATTGTTTTGTTGTATGAAACAGCATCCGATGTCTCCAGACAGTAACGTAGCGTGCTGCGCGGGGCAGACGAAATTAATTTCACTACTCTGAGGGCGATGTCGAAACATAGGCCAGTGTCCTGTGGGGACGGAAAGAGAGGGAAAAGCCACAATCAAATCCCAATAATCTTTCTGTTGTCAATTGGCAGGAAAGAGAGTTCACACTGCGTTTGTGTGCCAGTCTGGATGTAATGCATTAAAGAAACGTCCATATTCCTTGAATCTAAACTTTACAACCCCTCACTTTAAAGTGTTTTGCAATTTTATGTGGTAATAGGACAGAAAGCATAAATATGAAACGGGGAAAAGAAGGATTTTTTTGATTTTCTAAACTTTTTACACATAAAAATCTGTAAAGTGTGGCCGGCGTAGGCTTGAGGGAGAGCATATTTGCCAATTTTTTGGTGTCTTGGGAGAGGTTCATCACTGGATTTAGGTGTGGAATTTTATTGGACATTAAGAACATTCTGGATCCCTGCTGAAAAACAAATCATTCCCACAGCATGATGCTGCCACCACCCTGCCTGTGTGTTTGGGGTTGTTTGTTGCAAACTGCAAACAGGATTTAACAAACATGCTTTCATCTATCCTCTCTTCCATAAATGTCATAATGTTTTGAGTGCACAACTAACAGCTTCTCCCACCTGAGTTCTGATCTCTGTAGCTCCTCCAGAGTTACCATTGGCCTCTTGACTGCTTCTCTGATTAGTGCTCTCTTTGCCTCACCTGACAGTTTGACAGGTAGATGAGCAATTGTGCAATACATACAGACACACAGGTGTCTAAAAGCATGCATTTGTTTCATTCCTCTATCCTTAGTGTCGTTCTGCCACATAAACTCCAAATAAAACACATCAAAGTGTTTTATTTGGAGTTTGTTGTGACTAAATGTGAAAAGATTAAAAAGGTACACCTTTGAATAGCATTGTAAATTTAAGACCACATTTGTACTGCTTCAAAACAGAAAAATAAGAGGGACAGAGAGGAAAAAAAATCAACAATGTGAGCAGCAAACAGATCAGAGGTTTAGTCATGAAAGAGTCGAAAAACCAGATATTTAGTGCGTGTGTAAACACAACCTTGGCCAAAGAAAAGAATGGAGCTGAAAAGCTCCAGATGTGAAGGGACCACAGACCAATGAGATGTGCAGGTCTCTAGTCTCGGTTTGTTCCTGGGCAAATTGGAGTCTGTTGGTAAGCTTGAGCTCTGTATGGATCATTATCCCCCCTCCCCCCACAACCCTTCACTTCCTTCTTTGCACACTCTTTCTTGCTGCATTTCTTGATACTCTCAGGTTTGAGCACTTTCCCTTTTTATTTTTAATCGGGGGAACTCTGTACTCCTCCGTTTTTCCTTCATATCATCGTCATCATCATCTGGAACCGGCATATACAGCTTCCCTCCCTTCTTTCTCTCTCTCACTCTCTTTTGGCACACACTCAGCCAGGCACACACACGCGCGCACACACACACACACACACACACACACACACACACACACACACACACACACACACACACACACACACACACACNTCTCTCTCTCTCTCTCTCTCTCTCTCTCTCTCTCTCTCTCTCTCTCTCTCTCTCTCTCTCTCTCTCTCTCTCTCGGTATCACTGCGGAGCTGAGCTGCAGGGGCAGCAGAGCCAGAGAGAAGAGAGAGCTCCAACTCCCGACCAGTAAGACAGACAGACAAGGCAAGGCAAGCAGGCAGGCCGACACACAGCCGGACCATCATGGAATGGATGAGCGCAGAGAAACCAGTATCCGGATGAGACAGGACGCCAAAGGGGGGGACTCTGCTGTATTTCTGCGTGGAATAACCGACAACCCTTTGGGAGATTTAACCCCGTGATACCCGTGATGGAATACCCACACTCTTCTCATTCCCTAATTTTACTCCTCTTCTCCTCATCCTCCTCCTCTTCTTTCTTCTTCTCCATCACCTCCACCTCCTTTTCTCCTCCATCCTCTCACATTTTGACACGCTGCTGAAGATGCGCACGAATGCGTCTTTTGCGCACTTGCATTGCGACCACCACTGAAAAGCGCCTGTGATTTTTGTTTAGGATTTTCCCCCCCGCCCCCCCGTTGTTCCAAGAAGACAAGAGAAGGGAGGACGATAGGTTGGATACCTGAGCGAAAGGCAAGGTGTGAATTGAATCCAACTCGGCGGTGCTGGTTTCGTGTTTCTCGCCTATAGGGCCCGGATGTACCGAGGGATGCACCGGTGCATTTTTCCAACCGGTTCCGCCGAAAGCTCCCTCTTTTTTCTCGCCTTCACCTCCATCATGGGAATTAGGTAATATTCACTCCATCCAAAGAGACTCCCATAAACACAAACAACGGGAATACCCCCTCAGAAACTGTCCGTGTCAGACAGTTGGTTCTTACCCCCCTCCCCATCCCCTTCCTCACCCCTTTTTCTTTTTTGATTTCTTTATTTTTGGGGGGCTTGTTATTTACCCCTCCCTTTCCATTCACCTATACGAATAACGCCGGACTACATTTATGGTAAATGAAAGCAAAAACATGTACATCCCGGAGGACACCCTTGAGAACCATCAAGGTATGTGGTGTCTTTTATTCATAACTAACAAATATCCAAGTGTATGCATGAAAGAAGGAGGGAGGGGAGTATGATCTCATTTCAACAGATGCACCTCTCACTTTCCCCTCTATGTGCAGTTTGTTTATTTCACCTTTCCTACTCCAACCACGCAACTTGTGCTCGCGTAATGGCGCAAGAAAGCTGCAGGTTGGATATGGATGAGGCCATCTTTTTTTTTTTTTTTCTTTTTTTTTTCCCCTTTCCAATTTCTTGGTTCGCTCCTGCACTTGTGGGTTTGACAGGCCTCTTCATCGGAGAACTGTGGCATAACGGGTGGGCAGTGGTCATATTTAGCCAACAGGCTGTTGTAGGCGGGACCATTATTGGTTTGGACACATTCTCAGTGCGGAAAATGACAGGAAAAGCGTGTGTGCGTGAAATATGTTGACAGATCCCGACTTCCAAGAATTTTATTTTTACGTAGAAACTTAACCAAGAGGGTAATAATGTTTCACAATAAGTTCTTTTTTTTTTGCCTTTAATATCACAGATGACAGGTGGCAGTAGAGGAGGGCCTGCAGGAGTTTTTTTGTCTGCTGAGATTGTGTTGATGCCGAGCTATTTTGAGGGGAATAAGGCAAGAACTGTACAAAATACGAATAAAGTTGTCAGATTTTACCACCTTGGTGTGTTAAAATTGCATCACAATCAAAAAGTAAACGAAAATCCAATGTTACGATCTGTTTTGGGGTCTGTGTGCGTGGCGCAGTATTACGCGACGCTTCTTCCACCCACGTTGCAGAGAGGGAAAGACAGCGAAGCCCGATGATACCTTCATTTAGGGCAGATGTTATTTGCTCTATCACAGTTATCCCCCTCATGGCCACCATCGAACCCGCCTTCGTTGATATATAACGAAGGCACTCCGTGCCCCCTCTTCTTCATCCTCCTCATCTGCCGCCTCCATCACAACCACATACCTCTCTGCCTTGGCGACAGGTTCCATAGCAACAGGGGATAAGGAGGAAAGGAGAAGAGGGGTGGCGTTGCTTGTCCATGTTTATGTCTGTGCGGGTTGTGCGTGAACGTTCGTGCGTGCGTGTCGCAGCGTGGCATAGTTTGCACCGAGAAGCAACTCATCACATGCTGTTGGATCTTACCTGCAGGAAGCAAGAACAGCTGTCATGTTCATGCGCATCTTAAACAGAGAGGCAGCTCTCTGTGATCAGCCTGAATTATTCCGCTTTGACTTGTTCCAGTGGTCCGCAGAAGCATTCACACCCTTGAACTTGTTGATGAAAAAGAAAGAAAGTGATGCGGGATTGTGGGGCGACAGTTTAATAATTAGTCTGCTTGTGTTTATTTGATTTTCTCTATAAAAAGAGCTGATCTGAACAAGAGGAAAGACTTAAAAGTGTGATGTGCATTTATATTCAGCACTCGCAATTTATAAAACCACCATTACAAGTACTGTTGGGAATGGCTCCACTATCTTTGGACATTTTCACCCGTTTTGACGATCAAAAAACCAGCACAAGCTTAGTTAGATTAGCTGCTGATTGAACAGGAATTTTAAAGTTTTGCCACAGATTCTCAATAGGATGTGAGTCTGAACTTTGGTCTAAATCATAGAAGTCAAACTCCAGTCTTCAAGACCCAGAGTCCTGCAACATGGAAGTGTCTCTCTTCAACACACCTGAATAAAATGAATGGGTTATTGACTCTGTAGAACTTGACTGCGTGGTAAGGAGGTAATTCAGGCATGTTGGACCTGGGATAGATCTAAAAGTCTCAGGATTTTGGTCCTTGAGGACTAGAGTTTGACGCCCAAAGTCTCATATTATTTTACTCTTCCTGGAAGTTGACGGTTGCAGCATCGACCAGGTTTTCTTCCAGCATTTGTTTTGTATTCAGCTCCATGCAGCTTCCCATCAACTCTGGTCAGCTTCTCCATCCCTGTTTAAGAAAAGGAGCATTATGTCACCCCCATCATGTTTCAGATTGTAATGTAGCAAAATATAAACAATTGAAGGTGTTGAATAACTTTGCAAGTCATTCTAAACTATAACTTTGAACCAGGTTGGTGGTGCAGACAGACGGGCAGGCTGACTTGGTGAACAAGTGGTTTTCATAGCCCAACATAAGATTATTAGTACTTTCACTTTATTTCAGCCTTTTGTCTTCATATGATGTTTGTTGCTGAAGACATACTTTCGATAATGTTTCAAAAATAACTGCTAACATGTCTTCTAAGGTCAATGCAAAGGAAGGGAAGGGCTGCATTAATGGCTTCTTCTTCAAATAACTATAAACTTTAAACCAATCCCAATCACTTCCAGAATCACAATTGTATTAAAATCTGACCATAATATAGAGCTGGCCAGATTATGATTTTTTTTTTAAAACAAGTTGATCTGAAGCTGCGGGTCAGGTTAGTGGTTTCAGCACCATGGACAGTTCAATCTTCACTGGTCTATTGACAGCTGCGTGACAGCTACAATCTATCACACAGCTCTACAGTTACTACTTTTTAAATTAAGCTTGTCTTCACTTGCAGAATTAGAATTGACATGGCAGATTTACTTGTGCAAAATAGATGAGCCACGTTTACTTCCAGTATTTTAAATTTATTGGTCTTGAGGTTTTTGGGTTTTTTTTGGTTGGGGGAAGGAAAGGCAGATGGATATCATGTCGAAGACCCTCAGTGAGTTTCAATTAAGATGAAGGATGACTTCATGCCTGCGTAGCAAAATTATCTCAAACTTTTGGAAGAATATTTTTTCGGCGTTGTAATGTTAAGGTTTCATTATGGGGTTCTTCCAAGCCTGGAGATGATATGCCATATTTGACCCTGACCTTTTTATCTGAAGATGAAGTTAGAAGTCATTTTATTCCTGGACAAAAAAAGAGACGGCACAGACAAGGCGAAAGATACAGAGAATGAAGCTTGGGTGCCCAACTATCTCTCAATCATCCATCTGCTCGTTGCTAACATCTGTTCTGCATTTCAAACAGACAATAATACTCAGTTGCACTGAATGCTTAACTGCACTACATCTGAACAGTCTCATATCTGCAGGACTTTTATGAGTCAAGAGTTCATGAAGCATGCATGAGTAGGTAAAAAAAAAATTTTCAAGAAAGACCTGGGAAGATTTGTTATCACTGGCTCTACATGATGTGGTTTCAGGATGAATGCACTCACCTGTGGAATAGCATGTTAGCATGTGCCTGAGAATTTCCTCGTTTTTGGTGGTGGTGGGGGGGTTCCAGCAGAAGTGCAATCAGTGAGTAATTTTCTCTGTGGGCACTGTGCCACAGGCATGATGAAACCTCTGTTAGGGATGGTAATTGATTTCTGATGGCTACCTGGGGGCTGGACACCTGCCAGTTCAGCTCACTCAAATACCCCGGCTGGATATCCTCAATGATTCTGTTGGATACAACCCATAAGACAGGTTTTCATGTTTTCCTCCAACTAACGTGATTTAGTAAAAAAGATAAAACTCTGGCCGGCCAGTAAAAATGTTTGTCTCTTTTAAAAAGAACCAACAAAAATGATGTATGATGTAGAAGGAAGTAGTTCACCATCAATATATCAGCTGACTTAAAAGCAAATGCTTTTACACTTTGAGTTTGCTTTTTAAGTTTTGGTTCTGAGTTTCATCTTGCAAGAGTTTGGAAACTAGCTTCATTGTATCAAGCTAAAGAACATTTTTCCTTAATTTAGTTGTTTTTCCAGTCCAGGCTGGATAGAAATTTCATTTTCTGGTAGCTCAAACAATATGTGTAAAAACATCCTCACTTAAACGTCTTCTGTTCGTTAGTTATCAGCATATTTATTGTAGTTGTACATCACAAACACTTAAGCAAGAAATTAATTACTGTTTGGGTTAACGCAAGATTTTCATTATAAGTGATATTTTGTTCTTTTTTAAAATTAAAGTCTACATCGTTTTACCTTTCAGCCCTGGATAAGAGGCTGCCACTAGATACAGTATGTCTAGATATTAGTGTTTCTTTTTTGTGCACTTTTCACACTGTGGCGTCACTTTTTCAGTGTCAAACCTTCAGCTTACAGTAGTTTTAATGTCTGTTTTTAAGCACGTGTGAGTCAAAGCAAGGTTATAGTGGCTGTAGTGAAGGATGTAATTAGTGATTAAAGGCCAATCAGTATTAGCAAAGTTTACTTCAGCACCTCATAGCATGGGAAGGCGCTAACTTGAGGATGTGACTCAACAACAGCTGCTCGTAACGCAAAAACACCAACTCCAAAGCTCTGCAAACACGAGGATGAAAGAAAAACGGGGAGGAGGCGGGGAACTGAAGTCATCACGAGACCACAAAAAGTTACAGCTAAAGACATAATTGAACTGGAGAGGAAAGATTAAAAAAAAAAAAACAACAACATGGAAGACTAGCAAAGAAAGGGATTGAGGGAATGGATGACAGAAAGGTGAGGGCAGAAGAAGAAACAAAGAAGGGACAAACAGAAGGAGGAGAAAAAGGGAGGATTATCTTGGACTGTTTCTTGCTTAAGACTCTGGTCGGGTATTGGAAATCTATCCAGAGGCTGTCCTCTACCGTTAGCGCTATCGGGCCCCAGTCTTCAGTTGTGGGGGGACAGTTTGCCACCAGCAGCAGCCCTCTGTGTGTGTGTTTGCACACGTAAAAGCAGTGCAATTGGCTGCTTGCCCACATGCATTGTGTCTGCCTGACTGCCTCCGTCTGCGAATGTTCATGTGTGTGTGTTTCGACATATGTCCGTCCCTCTTAAACACACACACATTTTCCTATTGATCTGCCTGAAGCCACTAGTGGAAATAATGACTCTAGACCTGTAGCTTCTTTAAGTTCCCCACTCCTCACTCTCTCTCTTGGCTCCTCTTTATGATTTTAATTTGTTGTCCCTCATTGTTCACTTTATTTAATACTCCAGTCATAGCTCAGTTGATTGACTGTTAACAGTTAACTTACTGCTAAAGCAATGCCATCCTGGTCTAAGTAATGGCAACACAATGCTAAATCAGTTCTGATTCTATAAATGCGTTTCAGTCAAGATTTATTTTAGCTTTATGTAACCCCTAAATCTGTTATATAACCTCCTAATGTCTACCAATCCTTTAATGGAAAAATATTAAACGATGATGTTCTGAAAGATGATTATTTGTTTCTTCATGCACCCCATCTATAAAAGCTCACCATTCTTGATGATCCTGGTGTCAATTTGACCACTTGTACATTTCCAGACTTTTTCAAGCTGCTAACACCAGCAAGACCAGATAATGTCTTATCTGTGTCTATTGGTTTTCCCAATTTTCTTTCTTTATGTATTTCTTGGCAGTTAGTTGAAAACCAGCATGATTTTTTTCTTTCTCCTAGTTTTACACTAGTCGGTCATGTTCAGATTTCTCGACAAACAAATGAGGATAACATTTACTCAATTCAATGTTAACCGGCGTCTGCCTTGAACAAAGAATTGTAGGTCAAGTCTTTTCCACACACGTTTTTTTGTAGACCTCTACTGGTTTGTGGGATAATACTGGTTTGATATTTAACCACTCTTCTAAGCAGAAATCTAAAGGCAAAGAGGTTGTCCTAGTTGCACACCGTCCTCTGATACATAATGCGACTTTTTCCATGTCAAGCAAAAAGAAGCCACCAGCTGTGTGCCCAATGTTTTTAGGCACGTGTTTCGACAAAGTTCCACAAAGTGGAAGCTGAATGATGAAGAGAGACAGGAGTAGAGAGATTTCTGTATTATTCATGCCCACAATGCATTTCCCCACTTCTACCATGCCCTCTTTTGCATCTGCCTTTCCTCGCGGATAATTTGCTTTGTTTTCTGCCCTTCTGCTCTATCCATCAGCCAACCATTTAGTGTTAGTTTCTGCATTTCCTTTCTTCCATAAATTAATTAGTCCATCTTCATGCTTTTACAGTAATGGTCTTTAGCATTTTCAGTGGAACTAACCACCAAAAAGCAAGATACAAAACATTGTATCTCGTCTCGGGGGAGGAGTCGGATGGCAAGATCAACACGTAAGACATTGTAAGACACAAAGTGGAAAAACCACGAGTTCATGCACTTATATTATTTGCTGTTCGACTGTAAGCATTAGCAGCAGAACTTTGTTTTGCCCAATGTAGGGTTCATTGGGCAGAGCTGCTGAAAGGCTGCTGGGGGAGGGTGGGGCAGCTCTTTCTTCTCTGAAGGCATAGCTGGTTCGTGATGAGTCCAGTTCGTCGGTTGTTTGAGAAGGTTGCCCTGCTTACTGTTTGTCCTGGTTGCACACCGTCCTCAAATACATAATGAGTGTGCAACTTGGGTCGGTGGTATCCATAGCAAGGTCAGTTGTTGCAGTCTGTGGGTTCCCAGCGATTGTTCATTTGTGAATGGTGATAGTGTCGCTTAACTTTGTGGCATGGCCTGTATTATGGGGCCACTGCATGCAGGGGCACATTCTACACCGGGCTGCACTTGGTGAATGGTTGCAGCAATGGTGGCACAAGCCGTAATTAGATTTAGGGATCAATCACATTATCTCATTGTGCCATATGTAAACATTTTTACCACATTGGCAAAAGATGTGAATGAAAAAGGACGCACTGTGAGAATTGACTTAAAGAGCTCACATGCTGATATAGCAAGAATAATTGCTACCAGTTTTCTTTATTTAGAAGGAGAGAAAAAGTCTGGAGATTTTTAAAAGGCTCAGATTTGACTTCAGCTCGTCTTGCACCGTTCCCTGCGGTGTTGGATACGTTTGTCTTTGCGCAACAGGAGGGAGGGTGGGTCGCACAGAAAGTTTGGCACTTTGACATCAGTTATGCAACGATAAATCTCAGCAAACAGAGGCGATGTAATCGCATTGGAGAAACAGAGGGGGTGATGTCTGACAACGATGATGGAGGTGTTTTGAAACTGAGCGCCATAAACTTGCACTCTTAGGCTGACAGTCATCTGTTTGGTGTTGATCAAAGATAAGCATGGCTCAATTTGTCAAAATGTGTTGTCCTTTCATCAAACAGACATACTCTTTTAAAGAAGTCCTCTTAACCAATATTAGTTTTGTATTTCATTTGTGGATCTGATTACAGGTTTACTCTACTTAACGACAAATTAAACATTCAAAACAACTACTTTTGAAACTTAATACTATATTTAAAGTTATATCTTACATGCAAAACAAACATTTAATCAATTTTCAGCTTTTGTTGTGCAAGCTTGACATAGCCTGATGTTAAGACATCTGTGTTTTAATCAAGGTTAAAAGGAAACAAAGCTTTAAAGCAGGTAATTATAAGTAACCTGAAACAGATGGAAAGTTGGTTAATTTACTCTGTAAGCTTATTTGTCTGACTAAGAAAGGTTGAAGCCCATCAACGCTCACTACTTTTTTTCCATGTCAAACATGTTACAACAATTCATGTAGCTTAGATTTTAATAGGACTTGTGTTTTAGGATTTTTTTGTACAATGCTGGTGTTATGAGACACAATGCACATCTGTGTGACACAAACTGTCTGTGTCCACATGTTAAGTTATTCCAGTTAATACATAAAAATAAAAAAAAAACTATTTTAGAGGGCAGAAAAGTAAAAAAAAACTAGTAAAATTCTAAATAAAAAGTGTTTGCCTTATGAAAATACTTTTGTAAAGTCCCTTGAGGCCACATGTGTTGTTTGTGAATATGTGCCATATAAATGAACTCAACTGAACATCTGACCCAGCAGTTTGATGCACTTCTTCTGCTAAGATTTAAATCTTTTCAAAATAAATTTCTAGAAAAAGACATTTTTGCTAATGTTCTGCTTCACTTGAAAGTTTGAAAAAAAATCTAAGGTCATTTCTTCACATAAGATTTATAGGTTATTCCTGGATTAGATAGTTTACACCATGCAAAGTAACGTAATATAAAATAAAACGATAACAGCAATATGTTGCGTTATCTTAAACCTGAAAGCATGTTGACTGAAGTCATCAAGAAACAGAAGCTCCAGCATGTGAAGCCGAGATTCTGTCAACACTCCACTTCGAAGATTTAGTCAAATTTCCCAGCGACTTGTCAACTATCTGTGTGTTAAGCCTGGAACGAGCTAAACTAAGCCTGAGTGAAGCTACAGCTTTGGAGCAGCCTTGCTCTCTGTTCCAGTTGTTCAGGCTCCTGAGGGGTGAAGGTCTGCAGTGGGACAGTGAATTCCCTGCCCTCATTAGCAGTTCTAATCCAACACATCTATATACACACCAGGACCAGAAGTGGCCCATGCATATTCTTCGACTGAGAAAATTTTCACCCCTCTTCCTTAACATAGTGAAACACAAGTGAAATGTTAGTGTATCAGAGCTCGCCAAAAAGGTAGTTTTCATAAGCATCCAAACAAGAAAGACAGCAAAGATAGAAAGATAGGAGGAAAGAACAATAGATGAAAAAAGTACAAAGGATAAAATCTAATGCTAATGGCTAATTTGTTATCAATCAATCAAGTCTATTTATACAGCACATTTCAGTAGCGAGGCACTTCAAAGTGCTTTACATAATAAAAACAGAAAATTACAAAGTTAGTGGCTCATTACTTCTTAGCCTGAGGTCCAGTAGCCTACAGAGTTTAAGAAAAATGTTCTGTTAGAACTTTCATTGTCAAGTCTGATCAAATAAATTGAAAGTTTTTGTAAGAATTTCTGCAATATTTGTGGGACGTAGCATTATTATACCACTCCTGTAGAAAAGGTTCTTCAATCCTCAAAGACTTTTTTTTGATTTTACTCTAAAATGTTTCAGATCATCAAACCAAATTTAACATCAAAGGAAATCTGAGTTAATACAAGACGGAGTTATCAAATAGTGTAATGTAGAAGGGGAAAAACATACAAATCAACTTGGACTTAAGAGAAGAAAATACTATTCCCCTAGTTAAATTATGAAATAGCTATGAGAAGCTACATTTCAGGTTCAATTTTCCTACCCAACCCCAGGCATGAACACTGCCTGACATGTAGGATCAAGTAATACCTTAAAATGAAACTGTACTGCACCATGAATTCAGGTGAAAATCCCAAAAAGCAACACATTATGCACATATCTAATGAAATAATAAATAGGAAACAAAGGCAGTAATATCCATCCTTGTTGAAAAGGATAAAAAGCCTTTTTTCCACTTTGGAGCTCAATCAAACCACAAAGCCATTATTCACAATGGAGAAAAACAAAAACCGGTGGTAAACTTTCCAAGTAGTGGCCAGCCAAGATGACTCCTATAGCTATAACGACTCATACAGGAGTTCACAAGACAGCCCACAACAACATCTAACCCACTTCACCAGTGTTGATGATTCAGCAATAAGAAACAGTGTACTGTGGCAGAGTTTTAATTTATCGGTTTGCGACGAACAGTACTCTCGGTTATGTTTAAAAACAATCTGTCATGAAGTGATTTCCACAAACTCCAATTTTCTTTGGCATTGTGACTGGGACGTTGTCATTAACAAGTAAAACAAAGTCATGCCATCGGTTGCAAGGTGAGTCACAGTGCCCGCTAATAGTG
This sequence comes from Alfaro cultratus, assembly GCA_903066825.1. Lineage (NCBI taxonomy): Eukaryota > Metazoa > Chordata > Actinopteri > Cyprinodontiformes > Poeciliidae > Alfaro > Alfaro cultratus. The sequence continues at coordinate 112,314 of CAEFZX010006754.1, forward strand.
ACCTAACAATCAGGAAGTTTTAGTAATGGGTCATTTTCCAGACACCAAAACATTTAGTTATTACCAAAAAGTGGCTGGGTGTGTGTTTTGTTTTTTATTTATTATTTTTTAGCACTTGGACTGTTTCTAGAGGCAGTTGAGACAAACCTATTGTCATATTGTCTTGAACCTTTTGAACCCACATGCAATGACACTCTCAGGAGATCAAGTTTAGGGTTTATTTACACACAAAAACCCCCCAAATCTCTGGTCATGCAGGCGTGTCTGGTCGGGAGCGGTAGCCAGGGTGGGTATGTCAGCGACCTGCAGGCAGATTTGACAGGTGAGAACCCGGTGGCCAGAATACGGCTCCAAAGACCGGTCTTACTTGCAGGAGCTGGGGAGTCAGTCCGGGAGGGTGATCGGGTCAGTCTGAGCAGGTAGCGGCAGATTCTGAATTGAACCAAACCTCAGGACAGGGCGGCAGTGAGCAGCTGATTAGTGGGCGTGACCCATCGGGAGGCACAGCGGAGCGGCGCAAGGAGTATTAACTGGATCCTCAGCTGGATCTTGCAAAATCCCACACTTTGTGTGGAGCGTAAAGAGACTGGAGCCTAGGAGTCACAAAAGGTACAAAAACAGGTAAGTTTGCGGAATAAACAAGGTTACTTCTAAGAATCTCATAACCAGATGTACCACAAAGGTGAAAACACTCTGGCGACGAAGTGCCAGGAACCTGCTCCTCTTATGCTCCCGCTGATCATCCACAGGTGTGCCAAACACACCTGTGGGAAGGGCGTGTAATCTCGCCAGCCGAGCTCGTGAACGCCACCTAGAAGGAAACCAGAGGGACTGCCGAAGCCGCAGATCCTGACACCTATAAGTATAAAAATGTGCAAAAGGACAATTTTGCATCATAGGTCCCCTTTAAATTTTCACTTTCTCCATGTGGGAGACATCACATACATCTCCTTTAGCAACACATGACATAAAGCTTGCTTTTTGCCTCATTTTTTTTTGACACACTTGTCTCTCAGGAAGCGAGGTTTCAAGCACAAAAAGTATGCTCAGCCATGCCTTCAGCGGGTTCGGAGTTCCGGCAGTCTCGTTAGTCAGGCCTCTGGTGGGCTTGTCATGGATGAATAGCTGCACTACAGAGGAACGGGGTCTACACGCATTACCGCAGAAACTCACGTATCATCACACACGCAGTACGCTGCGAGCATCCCCCTGCTGGGTGACAGCACCTAGGAAAGACAGATTAAACGAAGAGAGGTGTGAGGCGGCTCTCTGTTCATTTGTCACTGTGTGTGCTGTTGTGTCTCTGTTTGCGTGTAGATTTGCTCGTTCTGGGGGCATTTTTGGGTGTGTGTGTGTGTGTGTGTGTCTTGGGCCAAAACCTGTCAGATCACCTCTTACAGCTAAAGAGTCATGGGCTACAGAAGCCTGTTGCATAGCTTAGGGCACGGGGCACTGTCTGCTCTTTTTTCTACTATGAAGACTATACAGTCTGTCTGTGCAGTTACACAGACAGACTGAAAAGGTTAAGTAACACTTCAGCATGAGAGAGCAAAGGGCAGTTGCTCTAAGGATGCCACCTTGTTTTGAATAACAGCTAAAGTGACCTCTTCGAAAGGCTGAATTGTAACAAGCAGCTCAGCTTCTTTTCTAAAAAAAAAAAAAAAAAAAAAAAGTAAAGATGCTGTCACGCTATCTTGTTGCATATTGGTGTCATCTAAATCCACTTTTGTTTTTTATCTGAGTCTAGCTGTGAAATTCCCATTATGAGTGTGAATCATCAGCAGAAATAAGCGTCTTTTTTTATTACTGGCATGTCACGGAGATCCTACTGGAGATGTGGTGCAGAGGAGGAGGCGCCATGATGACCAGCAGAGCTTTTTCACTGATGAAACAGTGAAGCTTCAGGTCATGCAGGGTGCCTCTGGCTATGTTTGGTTGATGGCCGGGTCTTTTAACAGAACAATGCAGCACTTTTATCATTAGTTTCAAATTTCTCTTTTGGACCACCCTGCAGTCTTATGTAAATCTCAGTGAAAATGGCGGTTTATGCTTAAGAATGAATATTACTTCCACACCACAGATGCTCTTCTTCACCCTGATGGGAGGTTTCTTCTTACTAAGTCCTTCTTGACTACTTCTTTGGGCTGTGACCTTAAACATTTAATCAACTAAAGAAAAGTCTATTTTTATGAAGTTTTAAATGATCTGTTCAGCTTTGGTTTTTACATTTTGAAGCTCAGCTAAAAACCTGACTACAATCAAGTAACTCAGTCTTTTCTTTGTAATGATCATTAACTTTGAATTTTTTTTTTTACGCAAATATAGAGTTTAAGACAGAATTTAAAGCCAGAATAGACAGCAGGTCTAAATTTTATCTGTCACACTTTAAGAAGCTTTAATCTGTTATAAATTTAAAGAGAAAGAAGCTTCAAACCATCAATCACTCTTAGAAGTGTGCTACTGATTTTGAAAATGGTTCATCAATTAGGTAGAACATTTGTCATTCTTACTCACATGTTGTCACTCCTGAACCCAAAAAACAAAGTTTCACATATGAAAATGTAAAAAAACAAAACAAAAAACAAACAAACAAAAAAACCCTTTTCCATATAGTCAGTGTACCTTTAGAGTGAAATTATTGTACTTTACTTTTCAACGTCTAATGTACAAATCTTTATTCATCCTCTTTCTCCAAATCCCGTCTGTGAAGTAAATATTCTAGTTTTAATACAGTTTTCTGTTTCTTTTCCCTCCTTATTCTCTGCTACCTTCATCTTCCCTACTTTTCACAAAAAGACAAGAGTAAGATTTGGTATGAAATGACCCAACTATGTAGGCCGTCAGAATGTCCTTGACTGTCCATGTGCTGAAAGAGAGAAGGCTGTTATGTGTTTGTGTCCCCTGCCATCCCGTCTATCTAGGCCAGTCTTGATGTGTGTGCTCCATGGACCACTTCCCTACAGACTATACTGTATATTTGTGTGTGTGAGTGAGAGAGAGGGTATGTCTGTACAGAGCGGTCCACTTCCCAAAAGACCAGAGTCACTTTTACACTTGAGTTATAATGGCTAAAGCAGGCTAGTTACAGGACTTCTTTAACAATGTGTGTGTGTGTTTCCATTTCCAGACCTGCATCTATAATTAGGTCCAGAAGAAGGAGAATGTTTAAATGTTTAAAGGGCTTATCTGGTGTCTCAGAAATATGTGAAACATCTGCTGACACCACAGAGCTTCTTCCTCATTGACTTGTTTTTCCAAGGCGATGAATTCTGCCCCCTATGGTGGTCATGGCATCACCACTACTGTAAAAAGGGGTCAGTTTTTAGTAGCAGAGCACATAAAACATTGACATCGTGTTCTTTTTGGAATACAGCAGAAACTAAAGCACAACATAACCAAATTTTTTATTTTTTTGTTCAAACCCAACCAAACTGCATCTACATTTTTAGATTTTTAAACAAAGAACCGCAAGAGCATCGGATTTATAGCTGAAGTTGGGACTTTCCCAGTCACAAATGGGACTAAGTTACCAGAAAAGGCAGCTGAAGTGGGAATTCAAACTTAGAAGGCTGAAAGCCCCTCTCTAATTCAGAGTTTAGATTCAGTCTGCAAAATACTGAAATGCAGTTTATTTGCACCTGTGACTTTTTCTATGTGATTAAACCAATAACTCACATATGCAAAAAGTATTCATGTCCCTGGAAGAATTAGGTTTGTGTAATCTTTCAAATTTACGAACATGTTGCTTCTGACTGGAAGTAATAAACATTTTGCAGAGGCCCTACCAGAGTGCTGATTCTTTGAGGTCTTACAACCTCAAAGAATGTCCACTTTGTTTCCAAGTTTGGCTCAATGAGCCAAAAGTGATTATAGATCATCTATAATTTGTGTCTTTACATTTCAAAACGGTGCTGTAGCTTTTCTAGTAATGTGTATGTTTTATTAAAAAAAAATATTTCTGATATTTCTGGGGGGGGGGGGGGAATACAGCAAGGAATAAAAAAAAAGTTTTTTTATCGTCACCGATAAAAAAACTAGCCAAATCGTCACTAAATAAGCAATACACAATCAGAAGTCTGGGGAGAAAATGCCAAAGTAAACACTTCTAACTACATGTAACCAGCAGTTTCTGCATCGTTTATCATTTTCTGAGCATTTCCAGCAGTGTAGGGTTCAGTGGTCTCCAAGTCTTCCAACAGAGCATCACTGGGCCCGGTTTAAAAATCTGCTTTGATTTGACCAATCTGTTGGTTATCTGGTTGTCCAATTGATGTTCATCCAGGCTTTTCTTGAATGCTGACTCTTAATTATTGAGTACTGATGTGGCCATATTAGAGTAGGACCCACTGAGACGATCCTCCTTTCTCCTTAACATTGCCTTTCTCCATTCCAAAACATTTTAAAGTTAAGGATTTAAAAGCAAAAACACACTACATCTCAGACATTGGAAGTAAGGTTCCAGGCGAGGTGGTAGCTCATATATCAGTGAGGCTATCTGTTATTCTCCCCCCTCCCCCATTTTTTTTTCACCCATTGTTGGAGTGTTCTTCCTCCACTCCAACACTTTTTTTCACTACCACTTTTCCACCAACCCATTTTATTGCATCTGTGATTTGTATTCCAGATCAATATGCCCACGAAGGAAAGAACAAGGAAGAGAGAGAGAGATGATAAAGAGGTTTTTCGGGGATTGGCTTGGCGCCTGTGGTGATGTCACCAGAGCAGGAGGCGCGACATTGCCTGTCTGTTGTCATGTTAACCAAAAGAGAGCGGGCAATCTCATGTAGAGATGGAAGGGCATAAAGAGGAAAAAGAAGAGCATTCATCGTAATGTATCTTCTTATTTTGTGAGTGAAGACGCAGACGAACCTGAGTCTGCCCACTGTTACTTTTTAATATTCTTAAGTGGACCACCCTCCTCCCATCTTTCTGCTGTGTAAAATGCCATGGCCGGTTTTCTGCATACATGCGTCTAGGTCGCAGCATGATAAAGTTGATGATTAATGACATTACATCAGTGTGGCAGACGGGTAACCATGGAGACACCACATTAAACAAACACGCTGTTCCAACAGGGACAAAGAGAGAGGGGAAAGGAGGTGAGGGGAGAGGGGACAGCCGTGGATGACACGAGGAAAGATGGTGAGGAGGACAGAGAAGGGAGGCAGCAAGATTTCTCCTCCTGGCCGATTCAGTTGGGTTGTTTGACGTTTGCTGACTAACAGCGGAGGAGGTCAGAACACAACTGGGACATTTATTGGGTCACCCTAGTTTGATATAATGAAATTAGCACCATTTAAAATATGGATGACCTAACTGATTTTCAGTTACTGGAAATCTTTTATGGTCTGTTGTGTATTGCATAATATAACAGCCTTTGGTTTCTGAAAGCTTTAACAAACCACATATGATCAGACACGACTTCCTGTATCAACCCCACATCCTCTCAATCACTCCATCATTCTTTGTTCCTCACTCTGCATATGAAACTTTTGTGTTCACTTATGATGAAAAGAGACACGATGTTCAGAACGGAGAAGTCTGAAACTGTGAAATACCCATTCCCGGGAAGCGGGCGGTGGTCACCATCTACCGTTCGCTCAGCGTCTTCCAGTTCTCTGGGATCAAGTTGTGGGCACAAGCCACACTCTCTGCCCTATTCTGGAGGAACCCAGGGTGTTTCCAAACCAGAAAGTGAAATGTGCCTAGAAAACGTTTTAGTGAAGCTACTCAGGTTTTGATCAGATGCCTGCCTCATTTAATTGACTCCATTCAATTTTTTTTATTGCTATCTTCTTGTTGTATGATGTTTTTAACTTTCTTGTACAAGCACTTTGAATTGTCTTTGGCTGAAAGGTGCTATATAAATAAAGTTGCCTTGCATTGCCTTGCTTTGTAAACTATTAAGGAGACTTTAAAGCTGTTAAAATCGCCTTAATAACGGAAGCTGTTGGAATATGAGTGAAACAATAGAGTATAAGACCATAGAATCCACCCAAAAATGTGTGTTTTGTATTTCCGCAAGCAGAAATTCGTGGAGTTGGCACCATAATTTCACACTCTGCAAGTTGCAGCTGAGTGATTAGAAAATGCACCTGGGAATTTTTAAGTGAAAATGGGTTTCCGCTGGGAGAGTCTCAGGAGACTGGTGCAACACTCTGTCACGCGACCTGCCAATTAGGCTGAATCATATGCTGCTTGCCACAAAGGTTTTTTTCTAATGGCAACTTCGGTTATGTAAGAATTGCTAAGTGGAAAGTTCATTGTTTTTCTTTACATCAACATTTTGTAGGACGTCTGGTTCTCGTTATTATACCTCAAACTGCTGTTATCAATCAATAAATAAATGAACAAGGATATCACCAGTGGTACTAGATGCATTAAAAAAAGAAAACAACTTTGTGCTGTTATTGTCATTCATTCCAGTTTTAAATGCCACTGAACTATTGATTCTTTTATTTATTAGTTTGTTTCTCCAAAACACCTGCAGACGCTTTATAACAGAAGCAATTCATGCATTTTCTCATGTTCCCTGACTGGGTTGTGTAAAGTAAATTGAACCCGATTTCATGTCTCAACACAGTTGGGTCCTTACTAGCACAAAGGTTTCTTTCTCTGGTCTAGAAGCTGATCATTTTGGGATATTTGTAGCCTGAAAGAAATCCAAAGACATTTTGAAGAATGAACTCCAACATAAATGTTTACTCTAACAGTAGAAAAATGTGAAGTTAAACTGGATTTTTATGACAATTCTGTGAAAACTGGTGAACAGTTTCAAACATCTGCATATTAAGCAATAATCTGGTATTAAATATCTTTTAGTTATTGTTTAAATTGGCCACATTTATTTGTGGGTTGAAGAGAAAGAGCTATCACTTCAACACTGACTGATATTAGTTTTATGGAGAACATCTTTTTTGTAGACCGATTGAGAGATGGTCATTTCCCAACTTTCCCAGTTCAGATATATTTCTTAGATGGAATGATCAGTTAAAAAAATGCTTTGGATTCTGAGACATGACAAAGAAATAACCTGCTATAAAACATCCTACATAAGTCTTCATTTCATTGGTTGAATATTTTGTAAATTGTTTCTCAGCCCAGTGTCCGTTAATTTGTTGCTTAGTTGTTGCCTTTACCACTTGTTCTCTGAACCATCTGCCTGTTGAATTCACAATCTGAAAGATCGGATTTCAGTGAACACACCCATACACACGCATACACACACACATTACGTCTTTCTGGCTTCACAAGGACTTTGGATTGACTTCCACTCATTTTTCATTCATTTTTAGATCCTAATCCTAGCCCTGAAACCTAACATAAATTCAAGTAAGATCTTAGACAAAACCCTTTACCGAAAAACGATACTTCTCATGGGGTCCAAAGAATGGGTCCCATTGTGAGTTGGTGAGTTGTTGGAAAAACGGGCCTTACAAGGTGAGAAATGCTAAAACGTACACACACAGACAAACACAAATGAATCACAGCACAAACAACATCTGCAGCTTGTGGCCAATCAAAGCTTTGATCTGCGGTCACATCCCAGCCAGTTCGAAGAATGTGACCGTCACCTGCCTTCACTCATGTGCTGTTTGTTCTCCAAAGCACAAGCTCAGGAGGAAAACATGGCATGTTCTCTTCAAAGAACAAAGCCAGCATTTACTGCACACAATGTTCCAGATTCACAGTTTACCTCTTGGGTTCCTTCCCCTCCCACCTCACCCGTTTGTTCACTCTTGATCTCTTGTGTCAATTTCTTTTGCTTTCATAAGGACTTGCCATACATTGCTGTCCATCTAAATGTTTAAAAAAAATTCTAGAAGGTTATAAACTGTGATTCTACCTCTAAGCCAAGCATCTGGTGGCTATCAGAGTTAATCGCCCAGGCTTCCTTTGACTGCCCATGTCACAAAAACAGTGTTTATTCGAACGCAAGCACACGCTGCACTGTGTTAGAAAGGGTGTACTGCACGGAGGTAGAAAAAGTGGCAAGAAAAAGACACACAGGGCAACAAAAGGTTATGAAAGAGAGGAAAAAAGAGAAGGGGGGAAGAGGAGAAGAGTGTGGCAGGATGTGTGAAACAGGCAATGACACATTTGGGCTTTTGGGAATGAAGAGACTTGATAATAATACGGCTTTGCTGCTTAAATAGATGTGAAACAGAGGTGTGAAATGCTCTGACAGCAAAGGTAGACCTCATTTAGTTTGTGTGCTGGAAGAAAGCAAGGGATTCAGAGAGCAAAAGGCCCAATCTCCTAATCCAAATCACGACCACAACAGCACTTTTATATGAGCTGTTTAATCTGCAGCAATACGGTGCCTTGCAAATACTGCTTCAAACTTTAATTTTATCTGATAGGGAAAAAAATAAAAATAAAAATCCGTAACAAAGTATTTAAAAGGGCAGTGTGGATTTGAATTCACTCTATTTACTTTGATAAAGTGTGAACAGAACAACTATCAGTCATGAACTTCACAAATCTTTCCCTAATGTTTTAGTTGGGCAGAGAAACCCCTGTTTAGAGTGAGGAATAATCTAAGAAACACCTTAAATATATAGAAGAAAGCACTGTGGTCGGATCAGACCTAAACTGAATTTGTAAATTGCTTTTTGCTGCAAACTAACAGGTGTGAACGCTCAGAAGTTTGAGAAGAAGAATGGGGAAAAATGTCAGTCTCTAGATGTGCTAAAAGCTGCAAACCTGTTGATCTGTTTAGTATTAACTCAGGGGAGCTCAATACAAATGGAAACTCCACTGCTGGTATATCACATAAAATCTTAATAAAAAAAATGCACAAAAGTATGCAGCTGTAACATGACAAAATCTGTAGAAGTTCAAGGAGATTACAATTAATATTTTTATAAGCTACAATATTTAACAGGAATTTCAGCTTGGTAGTTTTAGTGCAACCTTGTCAAAGAACCAAATTTCCAACAAAGATTCAACAATCAGAACTGAACTTCAGAAAAAAGATTCTAAAACCCAAATACATAATCACTCAATCCTCTCCTCATATTGCTGTAAAAGCAGCCATAAAAACCAAAAGGAAGCGTTGACAGGTTTAGCATCCTTGGAGCCATACTCTGAGATCACAGGCCGTGTGATTTGGACAAAGACGTTTCACGGTCAGGGTTAGCGGTAATTTGCAGGGCTGAGGCGAGGCAGGACCATCCTTTCGAGGAGGACAGGTCAGGGCCTGGAAATGATAAATCCACTTACAAATATATGACAGTGAGAGCCAGGCAGGCGTCTGCTCTCTGTTCTTTTCCACAGACACCAACATTCTCCAGCCTTTTTAGAGTTTGTGAGGACCAGCTTTTCCAAATTGTCACTTTCGAGGGGCAGGCACACTGCTGTCCTGGATCTCTTTGCCCGGATTGTGAAAGCTTTAAAAGGCACTAACTAGTAGCTTTGAGCTGAACTGTCATTATTGATAAATTTACCTGCAGGAGTAAATTAATCATTGGCTTACAGTTAAATAGAAATGCATGCATGTCTTAGCGCAGTTTTATTTGATTATCCTACTTTAAGAATGTTTCATAGAAACACTTTATTCTGCGGCTGCTATATGACCATTGTCATGTGTATTTTGTTCACTTGGGCAAGCTAACGCTAACTGCATGTGTCTACATTTGTTCAAGTATGAAAACTGGCTTGCTTTGTCCGAATGCACAAAAATAAAAACTGCAATAGTGACAGCAAGAGCATTATAGCTCACAATGCAGTTTCTCTGCAGAAATTGCATTGTGAGCCGCAAATTGCAATTAAAGTGACACAAGATCGCATTGATTCTACCAATTTGCATCAAATGACCTGAGTGAAAGCTTTCGGCGATTAATTACAGCAGACATCATCTGCTCCCCTCAAATGATGTCTGTTTCCATATAAAGGGAACAGTATGTTTTCTGTAGCCTTCAAACTTCAATTGCAATGTCATGGACAACTTTTGTTGTTTACTAATCACTTTATCTAAACAGAAAATGGACAATTATTCCTCCTGCTGGTAAAATAATCATAAATTATAATATAATAGGTTTTCAAATTAAGTTGTCTGCTCAGATAGTTATCCTGATGACAGATTTTTTTTGTTTCTGGGCAATGGAAAGATTTGCTGTGCAAAGCAACAAGTGAGAACGGGGAGGCGCTGGATTATTTTATAGACTGTACAACAAACTCCAGTCACTCAAGCAATTCCTCTGGCTACAGTTAATATAAGTTAATATTCTTAACCTAACCTATATTATGGATGAATGACTGCTCCATCATTTTTATTTTTTATTTTTATTTTGCTGAGTTTCTCTTTAATTTGGTGGAATTGTATGAATTTGCTTAATTTTTAAAACTGCAGGAAATCCAAAATAAACCAAAAAATGAAACGTATAATGCATATTTAAATCAAAGTTTCATTAATGAGTCTAATTATCTAATTATTTGTATGACTATTTAAGGAATTATTTACACAAATGAATAACAAAAATGAATAAATTCTTATGTAATTTATTACATTTTATTAGTATATTATTGATTGGTATCACTTATGTAAGAATTTATTTCAAAATTACTTCTTGATTTGTGCTTTTGTTATACGTTTAAAGACAATTTCACAGTCTGGTGTCAGACAGCAGATGTATTCATCAGTTGTGGTTAAAATGTATTAAAATTAGCTTTTCAGCTGGCTCCCAAAGTGCACAATTAACAAGCAAGTTGCCTGGTGGTTGCAGGACTCCATGGGAGGTTGCTGTGCATGTGTACTGAATTGTGCCGTTTTTCACCTTTCTAAATTAGTTGTCAGATTTCTTAATCACCAATTCCATCATCCTTTTGTTCATTGTATCGAAGACAAGCAGTTGTCCTGTGATTCTCATCTCTGAGCGTGCTCAGCAGCATTGCTCTGATTGGGCGGAGGGAGAAACACCATAGCAACAGCCAGTTGATGGATTAAAGCTGTAATAGAGAAAAGAAAGTCACTGTGATTACACACACACACGCACAAACACAGTTTCTCACACACAGTGTCACTTGATTAAAAGAAAATAGGAGCCAGAAAACAACTTACTTCCTCTTTGTGTAACAATTTTACCCCCCACATACAAACACACAAATACCCGAACAGTCTGTCAATCATTTATCTGCACTGCAGGAGCCAGGCATGGAGGCTTCCCCTTCGGCTACCAATCTGGTAATAACGAGGGATAGCTGCAGTGTTTCCCCCATGCCCCTCTATCATCTGTGTTAATCAACACCGTGTGGAGCCACTCCACATTTATTACTTCTTGATTAATACAGTAATTATGAGAAAAATTCAGTGTAACTGTCACCTAGCAATACTGATGTCTTTGTGTGTACGGCGGGACGCTGTGTTTGTTTTATTGCATCCGCTATCGTGGAGTTGTGTGCACAGAATTAGTGCAGGCGTAGTTTTCAGCAGACTGGTAGAAAGACGCAGCGCGGGCAGACGCAGTCGTGCATTGTAAATCATCGCAGCTGGCCAGTTTGTTTCTCAAGGTGACATTCAACCTCACTTAACAAGGTGTGTGTTACTGCGGGATGCACTTTTACTTTGAAGTGGTTCTGCAAATGAGAAAGCCTGTGGAGTTGTGATTAGCGAGGGCCGTGTTCTGGAGCGCTTACTTGGAAAATGATTTGGATCTTTCTTCAGTGACTGAGAAAGGACTTTTAAATCCTTTTTTTTTGGTACAGCTTGGCTAGTCTTGGCAAAAGTTCTACTTTATAAGAAGCTCATTCGATTGAAACCAGATATTTACATACTTTGTATAAAAAGACACTTAACCTTTTTATATCACTGTCTGACATTAAATCAGACTTAACATTTCTCAATTAAATTACTAAGATTACGTTGCCTTTAAAGAATGGGATAATGTCCAGATGAATGTCAGTTTTCTAACCCTGCTAGTTTAATGAGTTAACTGTTAATTCTGTGCTTTTTTGTGACAACAGAATTTAAGGGTACATCTCAAACATATTAAAAAAATCATGAAAAAGTTCTGTATTTTCATTTCAGAAAATGTAACTCATGTTATATAGATTTGTTACGCACAAAGTGAAAAATATCAGTACTTTATTTCTTGTAATATTGATGATTGTGGATACAGATCAAATACTAACATAAAATATGCAAACTAGTAAATTTGGATTAAAGTGCAGAAGAAGCATATCTAAAACGCTGAGAAGTCAACTGCTTTGCATTACGTACAAGAAGAAATATTCAAATGTGTGTTTATTTGAAATAATTTCAGGGGAAAGCAGAAATAAGTCATTCCTGACTGTTTTTGCTAACAAGAAGCTAACCTAAAACATTAAATGAATAAACTCCACTGGTGAAACCACATCTAACCACTTGAGTCCTATTATCATTTCAACTCAAAACTCATGACCAAAGTTAAATGTTAGAAGGAAGATCACATGGCATTTCTTCACTTCCGACTCTCCTTCCTTTTCCTGAAAGTTTCAAACCGAGACTGTTCAACTGTAGGAGCAAAGTCCCAGCATGCCATTTTTCTAACACTCTGTCATATTCCTGTATCCAAGCCCATATCAAGTGCTTCATTCTCTGCTAGGGATTATCTTTATAATAAGGAACACCTAATTTGGAAAAAGTATTTGACTGTGTCTGGTCTTTGTGTGCATTGTTACAGATCTTCCAGTCAGCAGACTCATAGGCAATGCAACTGAAAGCAGGAATTCAAATAAATTCACACTTATGACAGTAACTGTGATTGCTGCACATTCTATTTTATTCTACCTTATTTTTCTTGCCAATTTACATCCTTTTGTTGCATCCATATTTTTCCCACTTTTCACATTTCTATTTATTCTTAATCTCTTGTTTTTTCTTTTCCACCACCTCTTTTTCACTCACTCCTCTACCTTTCTTCCTCTCTCCTCCATCCCATCGCCACTGCTGCCTCTCTCTAGCGGTGGATTATTTTTGGCCTGCCTGGATAATTTCAGTAGGAAGTCAAGCTCAGTGCCAGAGAAAGTGGAGCACATATAAAAGAGCCACAAGACAAACAGACACATCAAAACGCTCCTGATCTTTTTTCAGCACCTCAGTAAGAGACAGTACTGAAGATTTGCTTCCAAAATCTTTGTTTTTTATTCTTATTATAACTTAAATAACCCTTTTGTCCATCCAATATTTTCATTTTGACCAACTTTAGATTACAACAACCTCTTTGTTGACAACAATAATGATAAGCATTAACACTATTGTGCATTCTTGGGGTATCTAAACTCTGCATACTGTATGATACTTAAACATTTAATGGACAAGTACCGGTATCCATCTCAGAACATCCATCCATATTTCCCAAGCAGTCCATAAGGTCTTGTGACCCTCCTCTAAAAACACTCATAACTGCTTATATTAATAGTTAAAAAAAACAAATATGCTTTAATATTTATTAATACCCACAGTGGAAATTGCAAATAATTTTTTTCTCCTATAACATTTTTCACACTACATAATGAATTGATTATGTAGTGTTCAGTGTGTAGTACAAATATTCCACAATCAAAATTGTAGAAAATATATTCTCTTTCACATAAGGTTACCTTATAAAACCAAGGTCCTAAGCAATTCTAAAAAAAGCAGGAACATGAGTCCACTGGGTATCTTGAAGTTTAAGTACTGCTTTATGAATCATTTGCTCCATCAACCTCTGTGCAGCATGTTGAAGGATCTTTCTGCGAGACACTGAAAGCCTACAAACTTACTGAATTGGTTTGAGCCCCTCAAATAAAATCCAGCAGTTTTAGACACTCTAGAACTTTTTTTTTTCTTCCTGTCTTCTGCTTAGGAATACCAGGGTTTGGAATGTAAGAAATGTGTACGCTTAATAATTCAGCCAAGAAGCGAGATTGGTGCTGATGAATGTCGATGATCCCGTCAACCGTCGGAGAGGTCTGAGAGCCTGACTGGAGAAGGCAGATTATGGCGCATTACAGGCAAAGAGGATGATGGCAGTTATTAATTTAATAACAGCTAATGGAAAGATGACATGTGTAATGTTTGAGAAGCTCAACATTGGCTTTGTGTGTTTGTGTGTGCGTTTTCTTACCCGTGCTGCTGCTTAATGCTAGCTCAGTTTTCAGTTAGAGCTCAGTAAGAGGAAAGCTTACGCAGTGTGCTGTGCTGACTTAGCTTATTAAAGACTCTTTTGAATGCCTGTGTGTGTGAGCGACAACCGCCAGTTACACTTTAGATAGTCTCCGTATGTAGGCGGCACACGATCGGCTTAGGGGACAATACTCTACAGGACACACGCATACATACACACACACACACACACATACAGATGTTAATATCCTCTTGGGCAGCTCTGACTCACACAGTCTACTCTCCGTCTCTTTAACGGTGGTGACTCAGAGAGGTAGATTGCCCTCAGGTGTCACGGTGTAAGATGAATAATTCACCCCAAGGACCCCTTTCCTACTCTCATCCTCTCTCTTTCTGTTCTCCTCTCTTTCCCTGCCCTTTCTCTCACCTCTTTTCTCTCACCCTTAGAGGCTATGTTATATTTCTTCCTCCCTTTCCTACACCCATAATTAGTCTGCATGTGAGGAAAGTGGCAGCATATGTTGCAGTGAATCAAAATGGCAAAGGGAGAGAGAGTGAAAGATAACAGAGTAAAATTATAAATGACAGATTTGGTCCAGAAGGTTAGGCTTGGCAAACAAATTAGCACAAACAGGATCTAACAGTTACTTAAGGGGTGAATTACAAATGGAAAAGGAGTAGAAAAATATTTTAAAGTATCAAAAATCTTCCTATTTATAAAAATCTACAGCTAAAGAATTGATATAATCATGTTACCTACATTTAAGCTAACATGACTGTAATTCTTGCATGATTTTCAAAAACAAAACTTGCAGAACCATATTATAAGAGTCACCAGTTCAATTTTACAACTGAGCCAAGGCTTGATTTGTCTCCCTGAGTTAGACATTTTTAACAGGTACTCCAGCTTCCTTCCACAGTCCATTCCATAGTTACAGTGCTAATGTGACTATTTCTGTTCTCAGATTGTCAGTTTACTGCTACAAAATATATGCATACATACATAGCCTCAGAGGCTATTTGTTTTCTTAGGCCGGGCTTTGTGGTGCGAGATTCTCTGCTCTCCCCTCTACATTGTCAGCCGGCAGGTCCTGTAGTCTCGTTCATGTGTTTACAGGACCAATCTGCAGCCATGTGCAGCAGATCTGTCTGATGGAAGGCATACCCTGCATTTGATGTGGCAGGGTATGAGGTATTGTGGTGTCCAAAATAAGAACATGCTGTGTGATCGCATGCCGAACATCACAGCTTCTCCAGGGGCTAAATCAACCAGCCCGCTAACCCACCGGCTCACCAGGAAGTTCCCGGTAGTCCCATATGCCAGTCCGCCCCTGCTTGGTGGCTTTAGCTCAATACGTTCATGGAGATGGTATGAGAAGTCTCTGACATTGTTTAGTGTTACAACCTTAATTATGCTTTTCTGAGAGATCTAGCTGACAAAAGTGTAAACTTGAAAATAACATGCTAAGAAAATAAAGTGGATTTTGTGGAACGTCAACTCATGTCAAATCTTTGAAATACGAAGATTCATTGCACTCCCATTCAAGTGCATGTGTATAGGGATTATAGGTGTAGGCCTGTTACTTTTGTCAAGATGTAACAGTCTCATTTAATTACATTTTCATTTCATATTAAGTGATCAATTGGCCATGTCAATTAAATTGAAATTCTCTAGAAATGCCTGCAGGAGAGCCGTTTTATATATTAGACAAAATGAATCAGAACGTAAGTTGTGCCATCAGCTTCATTTTCAAGCATCCACCATGCTGAGGTGAGGGAAATGTTCAGCTAGCATAGTATGAGACTCAGTGTTTTGTTTGGGTCATTGGTGTCATCCTGAAGGATTCGCTACATGGCAGGTGACATCACTCCTTCTTCATTTGTTTCCTATGAGTTGTCCTCCTTCAGTCAAACAACCAGCAAAATTTCTGCATGTGGAATTTCAAGCTTGTAAACGTAGACATGAGGACTAGCGAAGTGATACAAGAAAGTTTAGAATTTGTCTACTTTTGTTGCTGATGCTGCTGTGGCTATTGTGTCTTCTGTGTTGGGTTCACTCCGAGTGTCAGAAATGTTTGCTTTTCACTGTCGTTCCAACCTCCAGGGGCATCAAACTTTTGGGCCATGTCAATCTGAATGTTCCTAAAGGGTCGGATGTGCCAGAATCTATTTATCGAACTCATTGAAAAACAGCGATAAACAGCTGTTGGTTTCAGCATTCAATAAGCGTTGCTTAAAATTAAAGTAATATTAAACACCTTTTCAGTCCATCCTGGATTTTGTGATTTTTTTTGTGGGTTTTTTTGCAATCACATTCACAGATTTTGCAGTGCTAATTTAGAAATATTTGTAGGAATTTTTTACAATATTTGCGCTAATATGTGAAAAGTGACTTTTTTTAAAAAATTGCCGCATCGATCGTGATCACGGACTATAACTTGATGTCAAGTAAGGCCGAAGCAGCAGTCACTTAAACCCTATGCTTTTGGTCAATTTTGAGAAAAAACTGTAGTAAAATCAGAAAAAAATATTGATTTTGTGTGAATTTTGAAGATTTCTTAAAAACTGGAGGGACTTATTGATGTAATTCGGAGTCTGGAGGGCCAAATTTAAAGCTACAGCGGGCCAGATTTGGCCCCAGGCCTTAAGTTTGACACATGTCTCCTAGTGTGTTGAGCCTATTAGACAGTGGTTGCGGCGATTATGTAGCAGTAGAGTTCATGTTTAGTATATGTGGTGTGAGAGTTATGAGTTCATGTTTTGATATGTTCAATAAGTGTGGCAGTCGGGCGTAACTGGTGAATTGTGTATACAACACAATCAACTGCGTAGTAAAGTCATACTGAGAGTTATTTTTCTATGTCATTGCATCACTATCCTTTTACCACTTAAAAAGGCAGATCTGCATTAACGTAATGGGGCTATTAAAACTTAGCACATGTATAGCCTCTAGCTTCTGTTGTGTCTGGCATAATTATCTGAGGAATTATGTATGTTTGTCTAAGAACATTGACACAGACTGCAATAGTCCTCCTTTGTTGTTAGTCATGAGAGAAATCATTTAAATGTTCAATATTAACTGAGTATTATGTTAAAATGCAAAATGTTGCATATTTTGCTCTATTTTTCACAAAATTTGCCTTCTTGCTTCTTTATTCCTAGTATGCGTCTGTATTTGTTCTGATCCACTAAGCTGTTCTCATTCTGTGTCCCTAATGCATCAATAAATGTCAAACATGAAAGACGAAGAGGATAAAAATATCTGTTTGGACAACTTACGATGCTATTTCAGTGAATTCACATTTCACTTAAGCTTTGAAGCTACTTAAGAAGCCTTTTCTGTCATTTGCTATTTCTTTATCTGCTCGTGAAAACAAAAGCTTTTTCTTTCAATATCAGACAGCAGAAGGACAGAAGAGTTGAAAACCTAAACAGTTCTATGTATTTCAGGGAGGAGAAAGAGAATCAAAGAAAAATTGCAGCTTACATCTTTTCTATTATTTCACAAGTTCATTTCCTGTCTGGCGAGGTCACATCCTCTCTGCCAAGATATGGGTGAACAGATGCCACCCTCCCCCACCTTCTCGATCACTTATATTCAAACTCACATCCACACACACTGACATTTTTTCTCACCTCACCCTTTTCATTTCCAAAAATACCTTTAAAACCAATTAGTGGGATTAATTTCACTTATAGTAAGTTAATTATTTTGTGATGGATTGTGGAAAGGAAGAGGCCAGGAAGAAAGGGAGGAGAGCAAGAACCTGAGTAGAGTCCTCAGGGGAAGAGCTAAACTTAGTCTCTCTTTTTAGTATTTAGTCTCTCTGATGCTTGCTCTTCATGAAGATATTCTGTTTGTCATTTTTGTGAGTCTATTATAGTGTTTTCTTTTTCTTTTTGTCTTGGAGCTGTTTGTTTTTCTTTTAGATTTGTACTCACTTTCAGTCCAATCTCTGAATCACTCCCAGAGGGTCCAAAAATGTACTTTACAAAGGCACACGCCACTGACAATCCATTATTTGCACCGTAAATGTCATGACAACAGGTATTCAGGTGGTTATTAACTAATTGCTATGAATTTCTATGCATTAATATTTTCAATAGGTCAGAAGCCTAGCCTTAGGTGGAACAGGAACTTGACTTAAGAGTCAGTTTTGGATTAACCAACCTTTTCATTTGGACTATTATTAGAAAAACCTTAAAATAACTCTACGCGGTGTCCGTTTATAAAACACAGAGTGAAAATCTCCCAGTAAATATTAATCAACTTTTTAAAAAATCTTCACATATCAGTGTTAAACATTTATCTTCTTTTACACATTAAATAGAAGACTATATACATCTTGTGTTCTAACTGACAAAATGGTTAAGACACTAAGAGCTACTCATACCGTCTTTGGTTGGAATAACAGCAGTGAGATGCGTCATGGACACATCTACCAGTCTCTGACATTAGGCTGAGAAAAGTTAACCCACTCCTCACTTTCAGTTGTAAGATATTTAAAAGGTTTTTCTTGCATGTTCACTTCATTTAAACCACCCCATAGCATCTCAATGAGATTAAGATCTGGGCTTTGACTCTGCGCAGGACTTTCTGTATCTGAATTCTCATTTCGTATTTGGTCGGTCCAGTTCTGCTTCTGCTTTTAATTTCTAACTGACAGTCTTACATTTTCCCAACGCACTCTCTGATGGTAGAATTCAAGGTGGTTGTATGATAGTGAGGTAGTAACAATCTCCTAATCATATGGTGCCAGTGTGACAGATAAAGTGGCTAAAATCACACAGATGTAACAGAAAAGAGAATGGGAATGCCTCACTTTGTTTCTCACCAGAAATTACATTTTTACAACATTTTAAATAAATGTTTAATAAAATAATTTCTTTCCTTTCTTAGCAATTAAAAGGTTAAAAGAAATCAAGCCTGGCTCAGCGTAATATGTTGTGGAATGTTATTCCGTGCTTTAGTGTAAACAGAAAAATTATCTCCGTTCATAACAGTTTTTAAAGGCTGGTGGTGGCAAGTATCAATTTGTTTCAGACCTAGCCAAGCTGCCATTTCCAAGATATTGAAATAGATTTTAAGTATCCATTTGTACAAATACGTTAGACTGTTATAAGGTAGATTTATTTTCTCCACAACTGTAAGTGACCCAGACTCACATTTGGGTATGGTATTATGAGAAGAGAATGCTTTGTTTTAAAGGAATAACTTAGTTTTTTTTTCTTAGGGTTCACATGACATATTAATCCAGATTAGTTTGGTAAAAGATAGGAAAAGCCTAACCAGGCACTGGGTCGGCAAATTAGGATTTGGCTATAGGGCCTTCAGACGGGACAGTGGTTTCTAAATGTAACATTGTTTTGTGTCCTGTCCATTTTCAGTTAAATGAAAAAATGACATAGCACCACAGTTTTGTTTAAATAAATAAATAAACAGGTTTCTTGTAAAATTTGAAGCTAACATCTCATCTGGGCCATGACCAAAGTATATTTCTACCATCTTTTATGGCACCAATAGCATAAAAGATGGTATTGGTCGGAACTAAGGTCTGCCTTAGTTGACCCTTTAAGATCAGTATAAAATTGGCCATGTTGTATTTTAAATATGTCAGGTGAAAGTAATGGCATGCATGGGGTTTTTGTAGTTAAAGTGCAGTGAACAGATAAACATGCATTTTTAGTTGATGCTGGTTGTGAGGCTCTGGAAGCCCTTGCTTTTCTTCTTCCTCCTCTAAAGCGTCTTTTGAGCCACTTGCAGTAGTTTTCAGGATAGTAAGCTCTTTGATTGGCCCACTTTTGTTCTGTGAAAAGCCGGGAGACGAGTTGGCCTGTGTGTGTCATGCATCCACTTCTTTACAGTGCTGCAGAGAGGCTGCTGACCAAGCTTATGCCTTGATGTGCTTAAGCCTCTCCACAAGGCAAGACAAAACAGATAAATGTTGCACACACAAAGGTCAGACCTCCACCAATCTTTTCATGTACTTTGTCCACAGAGCAGATTAAAGATTTTGTGCTGAATATGCAATTATCCCATGAAAAAGACATATTGCCTCTCAGTCTGAGCAGTTGGATACAGCATAAACAACCTACTGGGATTAGGTTTGCCAGTTCTTCACCCTTTTCAGTTTTCCTTGAATATATTTATGCCCCCAGCCCCCAACAAAAGTCATGCTGGTAAAACTTCCCCTTCAAACTGCCACATGGCATTCAAGTATTCCTGATTATTTTAGCTGGAAGCGCCAAATTCCACTAGAAAATAAGCTCAGTCATACCATTACTACTCTACTTAAGAAGTACCTCTGGAAAACATTTCAAGCTGTGTGTGTGGGTATGTGTGGGGGTGTGTGTGTGTTTTTATCAGTTATTCCACTCCTTAATTGAAACCAGTTTAGGAGCAATAGAGAGACACACAGTAGGCTGTAACAAAGACCAGTTTAAGGATGACACAACAGGCAGACCTTTACAGAATCTGAGAGATGTATGTGTGAGATGGTGGAGCTGGTGTACTAAAAAGTAAATGTTTACAATACGTTTTGATGGTTTTGAAAGGAGGAATGTGTTGGACAAAGAGGTCTGTTCATAGCTTGGTATCCAATAGCACTATGACTCAGAAATACTGGCACTTGTTTCTGTGCGTACTGTGTGTGTTTTTTACACTCTACTTTTGCAGCCTAGCAGTTCATGAGAGCTAACTTGTTTATCTAAAAAAATATTATAATAATAATAATAATAATAATAATAATAGTAATAATAAAAATCACATATCTGTAACATGTATCACAATTCTCAAAATGTCACTCATTTCATACCAAGGGGATCTGCTCATTTTGAGTTTTGGTGTGTGACTGCATAAGTTTGGAACTAGTGTACGTCTTAAAGTAACATGCACAGATCCTCAAATGTAAAGCACTTTGCTCTAGTTACATGACACCAAAATTGAGCTTATTGGTCTACATCCAAATTGCTATATGTGGCAGAAAGCTAACTGGTCTTTATTATTATTATTATTATTATTATTATTATTATTATTATTATTATTCATCAAATGTAATCAATTTACCATAAAGTCCCTTGAGGTAAAATCTCTTTTTTGGGGAAGACTGAGTCAAGAAGTACACTTGTCTTCTGTATACAAAATAAACAAACATAAAATAAATGCATCGTAACGGTAAAAAAGACAAAAAAAAATTTGCTAATTTTTGCCATTTGATTTGATCCTAATTTTAGCACTACTAATGGAATGATACGCATCACTGCTTTGCTGAGCTACAAACCTTTAGAAGTTCTAATGGTTCAGATAGATAACTTTTACTTCATGTCAGTGCAGTTGGATACTAAACTTGGGGTTTCTCAGCAGTTTCAGAGTTAAGTTCTAGCTTTAGAGGGCCTGCTTGACTGGGTCAATACCAAAAGAAAACCTGTTACAGACTGCAAAAAGCTGCAAAGGTTCACCTGCTACAATGGAATGGTTTAGATCAAAACATGTTAGAGTTGTCTTATCGAAGTCCGGACTAAAACCCAACTGAGAATCTGTTCTGAAAGATGAAAATGCCTCTTCACAGAGATGCTGTCCATTCGATCTGCCTGCACATGAGCTGTTTTGCAAAGAATGGGCAAAAACTTTAATCTCTAGATGAGCAAAGGTGGAACAGACATATGCCAAAAGACGTGGAGCTGTAATTGGTAGCTTGGTAGTTTTGCCAAGTGTGATTCAGGAGGGACAGGAATCCAAACACACATCACACTTTTCAAAACTTTATTCCTGAAAGATTTTGATAATTGTCTCATCCACTTAACACTTGTATTTTTCTATTAGACGTAGAACAACTGTGATTGCATTGGGTATTTTGAGACAATGCCCTTGCAATGCTTGCATAACTTTCCTCAGATATCTCAACAAGGACAAAAATAAGCATAGCTCTTTTCCTTCAGCCCGTATTCATAAAAGCTGTGTTTGTTTACGTGTCGGATGAAATGAAAATATGAAAACATATCCTTGAGAGAAGGTTGTTACCATGTGAATTTTGAATATACACACACACACACACATATGCTGTATGATCTCTACCAAATGAGCTGCACACACAGAGGGAGTGGTCAGTCTGGCATCACAGCTAAAACTGTGTGAAGACCGAAAAAAAGTGACATGAAAAAAGAAGGGAAAGAGTGAAAGAGAACAAAAAATCGGGAAAGTTGGAAGTGCAGTGAAAGGAGAGAGATGATGTTATTGGAGCGCTTCAGGATGACTCATCCATAAGCTAGTGATGCCTCACAGAAAAATACACACTCACAACAAGTACACACTAAACCCCACAAAGTCGTGTATCCTCAGACACACACATATCCACTGCACGCAAATATTTAGTCACACGCCTGATCACATATCCAAACGCGCGTTCGTATGCACACCAGTACACCAGTGATCCATTAGCCTGATACTGATTCAGAGAGACGTGCATGTTGGTTCAGCAGCTTGTTTCTAATGAGCCAAAATGGCCGCTACCGAAGTGGAGTTTCCAGGGCAGAGCAGTGAACGGCCCATGGGGCAGAGAAACTGGGCGAGAGGGAAGGATCAGAGGGGCTGGATTTAAATGGAGCTCATTAGCTCATGGTAGCCGTGAGAGGTCCCTGCACACAAAGGAGAAACACACACACACACGCACGCACACACAAGCAAACGCACATGGATTTTCTTCTTTTTTTTTTTTTTTTTTTACAAAAGAATTACAAAGGAGAGAATAGGAAGAATAGGAGGGTAAAAGAGGGTGAGAAATAAAATCAAATTTATGGCTAAAGAGAACGACTGGCAAAGGTAGTGACTCCTGCAGATGGTGAAGAGACTCACTTGTGTATGTGATTTTTTTTTACCCCCTCCCCAGCCTTCCCTGCTTGTCCACCCACTCAACATATGCCTTCCTCTGCTCTCCTTCCTCTATTCCTCTCCACTGTTCCTAATCCCTGTTTAATCTATGAATTTTATGTCAGTTTTTTTTACTATTGACAGAGCGAGAAGTGGGTGGCACACATGCTTTTTTTGTCCCGTCACAAACAGAAGTGAAGTCTTTTGTGCTTCACTTCAGCTTTGTGGCGTATTTATATCCATAAACTGTCTCATACACACACTGTGCCATTTTTCACTTGGTAGCCAAACTCTCATCAAAGGGCCGTTTGATTTCTTCTATTGCAGCTTGGGCCCCACATATCCCAGTAGACTGGGGGTATTATAGAGCACCGAGAGGCTGAGCTGTAAGCCCAGCCTCTACTATGATACAAAATTATAAATCTGCACCAAAATAATAATGATAAAAACTAAAACTCACTGGCTGCTTTGTACTGTATTTGTCTCATACAATTTGCAATCAGCTTTGCTTTGTTTATTAAATTCTTCTTTTGATGTGAAATCAAATACATTTTTAAAGTGCCTTTCAAAGGTATTGACACCCCTAAATGTGTTATATTTGGTCATATTAGAACTACAAAGTGTAGTGTATTAAATTAGATTAGGAATTTTTGCTTCATCAACTACAAAGTAGCAAAATCGCAAAGTGGAAAGAAAAGAAAAGCTTTTTTTTTCCAAGTAAAAATCTAAAAAGTGTGGAGTGATTCACTCTTGCAAGCCTTTTAGATCAGCCTTGTATCTCTGAACGCAAAACACTTAAAGTTTTGCAAATTTTTTTCTAAATAAGACTTAAGGAGTATTTGCGAACATCAAATTTCAAGTCCTGCTACAGACGTTTAGTTGGATTTAGTTGGCCATCTTTGTATGAGCCAGTGGTGAACTGCGCCCCCATGTTCAAGTATTTCCCAGGCTTCAACATCAACCAAGATCACCTTGTATTTAGCTTCATCCATTTCATCATCAGCTCTGACCGGCTCTCATGTTACTGCCAAACAAAAGAAACCCCACAGTTTGATGGTTTCACCACCATGTTGAACAGGAGGTGTGTTCAGGGTATGTGTAGTATTTCCAACACGTGGGATCTAGTTCCCTATTGCTCTCATTTCATCACAGCACCTTCTTTCACTGGCTTTTGTCAGACTGTCTTGGCGGGTTTCAGTTGACCCAAGCTCTTTACATTTTTAGATGATGAACAAAACTTGCATATTGTTTAATGACCTTTATGCTTTGACCTCCTTCACACCTTCATCCTTTATCTTTGTGATGTGTTCCCTGGTTTTTATGATGCAGTTTGTTCATTTATAATAGATTAAATTACAAAGAGATGAAATCTATTCACTAATAAGGTGACTTCTGAAGGCAATCGTGGCGACTGGATTTTATTTGTAAAAGGGGTTGAGTAGATATGCATAAAAAAAGTTTTCAGCTTTTTACACCATACATCCTTTCCTTTCACTTGAATAATAACTTTTTGGAGAGTGAATTTAATGCATCTTCAAATCCTTTGATTATATACTTAGAAATCTCACTTAAAAATTAGATGGAACTTCTACTTCTGTGGAGTACAGTGCACAACGAACACATACAGTAAATATTTTAAGAAATTATAAAATTTGTTAAAAACAAATAGATTTCTAATGATTTAAACAACTTCTCTTTCCCTGTCTCCACTGTACTGTTTGCAGAATTTGCAGGATAAACATTCAATGGCTCGTCTTGGATGTCTCAAACAGACGATAAGCAGCTGCCTCACACTAACACATTTTTTTAGTAATCAGTTGATCAGTCCAAGCTGGCAAAGCTACTGTATCTCAAAACAAAAAGAGCTAATCAGACAGTAGGTGTGGCAATGTTCATTTTGAGAAGTATGTTGATTTTGTATAATGTGACTGGGTATATGATTAGAGCTGGCTGTCCCAAAACTGGATTGGCGCAAATATCAATGAATTACATTGATACAATAAGTCTTGAATAAGTCAATAAGTAACAATAAGTCTTGAAAATATTGCTTAAATTATTTAAATTCCACACTGGATGCTCTTCAGGACTTTTCTTTCCCTATAATTAATTAAAAATGCTTAATTATATGAGTAAAATCAGATCTACTGCTGTCTGCTAGCTTTATGCACTAGCTTTGTATGTAGTTCAGAGACATCTTTCCACACGTTGTGTCTAACAAGCACAGAAAACATAGTTAAGCTAAAATTAATATATATATTTTTTTATTCGCATTGATTCATTATTATTTGTGTAAGTTCAAATGCTGAAATGTTTGATGTTGTTGCCTTTCTAGTTTTTAGGCGAAACTAAATACAATTTGTCTGTTAAGTTAGATGTGAGGATTATGAGAATGTATTAAACACTGCATGTAAACATTATCTGACAAAAATATTTATTACATTTAAACAGCAAATTTGTATCCTACATAATATGTGCGTGTGGAAAAATAAATGGCCATACAATTATGGCAGCTCTGGCATCCCATACAAAATGTCAATACAGCCACTGGCAGCATTCTCATTTTCAGGCTTGTGATTACAGACATACATTATTGCATACAGGCTTTTTTTTGCTCCAACTTTGCACACACGGCTATGAACAGTACCTCTCTACCATTGTCTGAGTCTTTAATATCATGAGAAAAGCATGTAAACAGCAAAGTAAATCCCTGCAACAAGAGGAGAAAATATTGGCATTTGGTCGATTGGTGCCACAGCAGAATTATTTGTATGATCCATTATTTGTATGCTTATTTGCTGAAATTTTCGGAAAGCATATTGGAAAGAGAATGTAGTTTGGGAAGCTGACATACCTTGGCGTATTGATACCTGATTGGCTGGTGTTTGCAAAACCAGCTAATCCAGGAGCAGCAATTATTGTTCTTGGCACTGATTGGCTGTAACCAAAAAGCATAGACAAAGAGAGTAGTGCCAAAATGTTTTGCACTCTGTATATTATTACGTATGAAGGTATATTTGGCATATAAGCAGTTCTAGGTATTCATTTAAAGTTGTTATGTATTGGATATCAAGGGTCTACTGTAACCGGGGTCGGGTCGTGGGGGGTAGCAGCTTAAGAAGGGATCCTCAGGGGGGATCCCAAGGCGTTCCCAGGCCAGCCAAGAAACATAGTCCCTCCAGCGTGTCTTGGGTCTTCCCCGGGGTCTCCTCCCGGTGGGTCATGCCTGGAACACCTCACCAGGGAGGCATCCAGGAGGCATCCTGACCAGATGCCCGAGCCACCTCAACTGGCTCCTCCCGACGTGAAGGAGCAGCGGCTCTACTCTGACTCCCTCCTGGACATCTTTTTTTTCTCTGAAGAGTTTTTGCGGCGCTCTGGCTCGTATTTTTTGCGACAGTAGGCAGACAAGAAAGAGGGCAAGGAGAGGGGGTAAGACATGTGGCAAAGGTCGCCGGGACCGGGAGTCGAACCTGCAATGTCCGCGTCAAGGACTAAGGCCTCCAAACGTGGGGCGGGCTAACCCCATGCGCCACCACAGCACGCCCCCCTCCTGGATATCTGAGCTTCTCACCCTATCTCTAAGGGAGAGCCCAGCCACCCTATGGAGAAAACCCATTTCGGCCGCTTGTATCCGTGGTCTCGTTCTTTCGGTCATGACCCAAAGCTCATGACCATAGATGAGGGTGTGAACGTAGATCGACCGGTAAATCGAGAGCTTCGCTTTTTAACTCAGCTCTCTCTTCACCACAACGGACCGGTACAGCGCCCGCTTCACAGACGCTGCGCCAATCCGCCTGTCGGTCTCCCGCTCCCTTCTTCCCTCATTCGTGAACAAGATCCCGAGATACTTAAACTTCTTGAAACAAAGTAATGGATCATTTTTAAATGTTCATTTGGTAAACTACGACAAATTGTTCAATCCCTAAGCCACAGACTGACTATCTATGTAGATTATGTGAGAAAATATGTAATTTTTAGACTTAGGCATTCAGAGGTGTTTGAGTTGTATTTTCTATTTAAAACTATAGCTAGAAGGCTACGAGTTGTTAAACTGACAACTGCTGGGTTTACCTGAGCAGGCAGACTAATTAATGAACCCAGTAATACCAGCTTGTTGTACTCCATGTGTTGCGCTATATTGAGCAGAACAACAAAAATGTCTCGTACTCAGAGCAATAAGCACCAAGATTATTATTTATACTTGCTCATCAATAAACTACAAAATAAATGAGATCGATAACATTATTATTACCGTAACAAAAGCTAAGCTTTCAAGAAAGGCAATTTGCTGCTTCTCAAATTGAAATGAAAGCAATTAGATCATAATTTGCTTAAATGTTTCTACAATTACCGCAACGCCGTGATCTTTTTACCCAAGAGTCCGTATAAATTGTGTAAAATCTTACACCAACCATTGCCTCTGAAGTTAACGGCCTTTACCGTAACTCTAAATACCCTAATGAAAAAAATATATTGTCACATTCAGTAACTTGAGGCCATTTGATCTATTTCATTTTAGCTATAACCGCTTTGATTAGGAACATAGTGTGCTGCTACATCTATTCCCAGGGCCTCACTTCTCCTGTGCAGGATGGGCAGAGCCTGAGTCATAAACTTAACACTCCCTCCGAGACCATGCCAAGCCAGACTCTCCAAGCTAAACTATGAACACACATTCATTAGAGCTTTATAGCTTTGTAGGCATGTTGGTTAATTACAGGCATGCACACAGATTTTTTTTTTCTTTTTCTTGTTTTTAAGGTTCTGAGCAAGGCTACACTCATCTTTTAAATCCGCAAAGACATTACTACGACCATGCTTTGCTTGATGACTCACCCCGGTGTGCTGCTTGACCTCAGACTACAGCTTCCCCTTTGAATTCACAGAAACACCATTGTAATGTGGAAAGCTTGCAAGGGCACTTATTGACTCCACAGTAAAATATCTTCACCTTGATGGCCTTGTACACTAGAAAGATGACTTAATTGATGGAATTTTTACGGTAATGTCTTTTATAGGTCACGGCCATTCGTATTTGCAGCTGATAAGTAATAAAGAAGGTTTTTATAGCATTTTCTTTGTAATAGCCATTTATCAACCCCTGTGATTTGCAGAATATCTCTGAATTTTGTCAGAAAACAGCCAGGAGCTAACAGTGCGATGATAATATCCAGCAGTACTGTGGAGTTTTTTTTTTTTTTTTTTGTCAATTCATGCACAAGCATGCCAAATTATTACCATTCAAACTGGAGCGTGAAACATCCACCAGAGTGTGGCACAAGGACTTTTTGGTAATATTTATTTTCTGGAGATTTTCTTCAAAGAACTGGCCTAATTCATGGTCTTTACCCCATGACCGTTTAAATGGTATCAAACTGTATGAAATCACCACGCATGGCCTGATCAGATGACCAGATCTCTTGTTAAATGGCGTTATTGCCCGGATTGACAAGGCCTTCAAAGATGTGAATTGTTCCAATATTATGAAAGCTGGTTCTGTCAAATAAAGTTCCAGGTATTTATTTAAAACGACTCTTTTACTGTTTTGTAGCTGGAAAATAAAACGTTTCAGCTTTTAAGGTAATTTATGTTTTACTTTTTCTGTTAAAGGGATGTGCAATTAATTGGCTTTTTATCTTACTCGATATTTCTCATTACAAAATTCTCAAAAACGACTACAGACAAAAATGCTTTCTGAAAGTTATTTTGCCACATTTTGTCATGGTTGTGATTTGACAAATTTGTTTCAATGACTAAGATGTTTTGTTACCTTTTTTCACCTGGTCAAGTAAAAAAAAAAAGTTGACTACTGAATGGTGGCGCAAACATAAATAACTGTCTTTATGATTAAACCTATCAGTGTGTTTTATTAGTTCAAGAAAATTGGAGAAACACAAGTATTTTATTTTTGGTGAGACAACTGGACAGACCACCAAAATATCCGGTCTTGAAATCTGTTTGATGTCTGCAGTGGTCAGTACCTATCAAAACTGACCCAAGGAGAAAGCAGTAGTGAGATGGCTTATTGATGCATGCGAGGGTTAAGACTGACCCATGTGGTCTGATCCAACCAAAGAGCTACTGTAGCTTAAATTACTAAAGACGTTTATGCTAGTTCTGACAGAAAGGTGGCAGAACCTGCAGTGCGTTGCAGTTTGATGCATACAAACCTGCTTTAAGAGCAGACTAACTCAAAAACCTAAACCACTCTCATCTACAGGACTCAATGACAAAGGTGCTGAAAGCAGCTGAGTATAGCTTACGGATTCAAGAACAATCCAGTTATAAACGTGTTGCAAGTATGTTGTCAAAAAAAGGCCTTAAATTGAGAGTGAAATGAAATTACTCACAGTTTGTCCGGGTTAAATGAGGGGATGTGTTTCACAAGCATGGAACCAGATTGACTACCAAGTATACATTAATAGTGCTGACTTGGAATTATTGCTTCTTTTGTATTGTTTACACTTGAAAAGCCAAAAACTGAGTACTAATTCAAAAGGCATATGTGATTATGTTTTTTTGAGACTTGTTTGTATGGATGATGTTTGTGTTCACGTTACCTACATTTCCGACAGTTCTCTGTTTTACGTTGAAACAGCTGAAGACACTTCTTCCTGCCTACATAAGTCAGAGTATTCTAACTGCTGGAGTAAATACAGTCCTTGCTCAAAGTAAAGGGAGATTGATAGTCAATCGCTGACTACAGTGATTTTTCTCATCTCTAAAATTAACACGTCAATTTTTTTATTTTTTCAAATTTCCGTAGTTTTGGCTTCCCTTAGACATCTTGTTAAATCTGAAGCATCTGGTTGAAGCACACTTTTCTTTGCAGCTGCATGCCTCTTGAAAGAGTGAGAGCAGTGAGTCCTGCCGGCAGGCTTGGCAAAGATGTGAAGCCAGAAAAGGAGGGGCGGGGGAACCACTGAAAGTGGAGGTTGGATGTTGTGCTGATATAAAAGACAGTGCATTTTTCTTGTTTTGTTTGACATAAAGAAAATTGCAAGCTGGTCATTTGACAGGTTTGGAAATAGGGCGTCAGGGATAGATCGTACATGAGGTACATAAGTCTAGGAAATGCTGGGAATGTTCACTGTGTTGTATGAAAGCATGTCATGTCCATGAACTGCTATGGATGTATTTTAGATGGTTATTTATAGAACATGGTACTTTCAAACAATCTGTTCTATACAAGACTTTTAGTTTTCTAATGGAAGTGTCCCTTGGAAAGCTATAAGAAAACACATTATTCCTTCAAATCTTCCACTATGAAGTACAAAGAAAAATTTGAAAAATGTTTAAATTTAAATTCAGTTTTGGTTACATATGCATAACTACAGACTGAAAGTTTTTCAAAAATCCAACGATTAGTAACTTCAGACTAATTTTCAATATTGAAAGAGAAGTAGTAGTTTAACTCAAAATGTACTGAAATTTGTACTTGATTTATTTTAAAGTAATCAGAGTGTGTGGGAACAATGTTTCTTTTGGTTACAAGTATAATATGAAACATTCATCTTACAAAATAGGAAAGACAAGAGAACATGCCATGTAACTAAGCAGATGAGTTTTGCTCTTCATATCAAAACTCATTGTGTACTATATGCATTGTCTTAATGACTTGTCTTTTGCTGTTTTGTAACTTGCGGGAGCGTTCATCCTTTATTCATACTATTTTGATGCAGAGGTACATGCTCCAAAAGATCCAGATTTACCTATTATGCTGCTCTAAACATCACATTTTGCCATGTTTTGTCTGTAAGAAACTTTCACATGGGCACATTTTTTAAAAACGAAAATAAAAGTAAAATGTAATTTGAAAAGAGATGACAGAGCACAACTTCATAACTATTATGAGGTGCTTAGAGAACATCAATAAATCCCGTAACAGACAAGGACTTGGATAAATATCAGTGATATGTGGCACAAATTGATTGGCAGCTTAATGGAAAAGCAACAGAGAACTGAATCAATGTATGAGTGAGTAACTGAGAATTGCTAATGACTGGTAAAACTATGCTCACAGTACAAGTTGTTTAATATTCTGCAGAGGAGTACTAATTCAAATCCAAATGGTCATGTCACACAGCAGTGTGAAAAACAGAAACTGGACCAAACAATGTGCACATAAAAAGAAAAGTAAAGCACTAGAAATAAATTAAAAACTAAACATGCATTTTTCATTTCTTTCAAACTCAGTTTCTCCTACAAGTTGACTCAACAATGCTGAATAGTCTTTTAAATACAATATACACAATTCTACTAAAGGAGCGCCCTGATGTCAGATTACATCAACCGAAGAATCTAGGTGGCTGCAAGAAGTCGGGGGCCTTTGCTAAGCAGCCATTACCATTGGAGTGGATGCGTGTGTGCTTGTGTTTACAAGATGAATGAACTGAGCAACTGAGCGGGCAAAGGATAATTTGGTTGGCTGCCAAATGGGCAGTGTTAGGAACCGATGTATGCATCCATCAGTCGCTGAAATCTGTGGATCATTTTCAGAGGCAGGCTACCGGAATGATTAAAATACGAAAAAGTCAACTTTGTATTATTCCTCCATGTTTTTTATTTGCTTGCTGGCTTTAATGTTGATTATTGTAAAGATGGTTATGCTGCACACATAAAAATAAACAGACACAAAGTGCTTCACACATTAGATGAAATACGGCATGGGCTGAATGTGGACAAGACATTTGTGTTCAAAGTCCCTCTTGATTATGGGTTGAATGAAGCAGGCCGAAAACTCCTGCAAACACATCTAGTGATTCTGTCCAGAGAGCTCAATCTTTGTTTCATCTGTTTGTAATTACACCTCCCCAAATAAAGGAGCAGCAGTTCAAAGGTTCCAATAAAGCCCCACAACAATTCAGTCACAGCCATGTAAAACGTCTGATTGGCACCGTAAGTAACAGTCGGACATGGACAGCCAGCAGAAGAGAGAGAATGGATAAGTTGCAGCCAAATTAAAGCTCACCAAATGGAGCATTGAAGTCAACACAGCATGTCAGCCCATCTAAATATATATACATCAGCAAAAAAAAATTTAAAAATTAGAGCCCACACATCAATTTGGAGAGTCAAATTCTACTCAAGGCGGAAAGGAGAGAAGGTGCCATTTGAATTTTATCAAAGCAAACTGGATAAAAGTGTCTGCTGAATGTTTAATGTATACATTAACAAGAGAGCCATGAACATTAGATGTGAAAAGTAGCAACGTATAGAGACTCTGGCAGGCAGACATCTCTATCTGGGTTACTCTAGCCTCACATCCCCTCCACTGCAGATGAATATTAATAAGCAGTTATTAATATCTGCTGCCTGCTCTGCGTACATGAATATGTGTATATGCGAAGTCTAGATGTATCCTGTTCCTTTCCTCTTGTTTCCTCTTCCCCGTGCTAACTACCACTTCCTCATTTTCTGTTCAATCTGATTTTTACATCTTTCACCTCTTGCGGGGATTTTATCAGTGTTGCACTTATATTTAAAGGAAGATTAATTCAATTTACCAATTTATTTTTGTGAGTTACTACAATAAGGTTTTCAAAGAAACCTATGATCATATTTGCACATCCGTCATGCTATGATTGATTGTGAGGTTCACAGTTTTGCTTGTTGTATTTGTCTTGAACGATACAACAAGCAAAAGTTGTTAAATGTCACATGTCAGACCAATAAGTTTTCCCTTGCAATCTAGGAATCAAATTCAGATACCAGAAGTAGGAATGTGCTCAGTTTTAATCTGCAGAGGACTCATAGGAAGATGCTTATTTTATTTAAGCATAGAAACATTTATCTGTCTAAAATAATGTTAATCAACTTCATATCTGTCAAACTTTACAGAAAGTAATCAGATTCATATCTTACTATTTTTTTCAGAATAGAAATATTAGCATTTAATTGGAAATTGATTATGAAAAATATTACATAGAATCAAAAACTAAGCAGTTAGTATTCACAATTTTAGTTTAACCCCTTAACTGCCATGAGGATACCGCTGTCCTCATGGATCCATTGATGGTTAGAAAAGCAGCTAATGCATCTACTACTCATAGAAACCGAAATGAATATTCACAAAGAATCATCAGCTGATCAAAAGTTTAACTTGGTCAAAACTCTAATCTGTGTCTCTCTTTAAAAAGTAATCACTAATGTTTCACACTAAATTTGGCCTCCTTTTGCCTGACTTAGGTTTAAGAAAAAGGTTGGAAGAGAAAAAAAAATAAAAAATGAATCCGTTGTTTTGGTCACCATAGTGAACTGGTAGCATGACTCTTTGTTTTGGGCCGAAATCAATCTGTTAAGTCGCCTCTCTCTGGGAACTGCATTAGTAGGTGGAGTTTCCACACTTATCTTGCACCATAGTGACGGAGAATATCTCCACCGCTGAGCTATTTTTCGGCCAGAACGGTTATCCTCAGACTGACCAGCTGTCTCTCTCCTGGTTCCGGCCTCCTATTGGAGTTCTTGATTGCAGTTTGGAACTGAATTGACAACAGTGCAAGAAGTAATCTTGACAAATCAGTAGAGTCTTTTGATTGTGATTTGGTTTCTTCTTCAGTTGAGTTTTGTTGTGACATCATCAAGCACTGGACCACCAAACCAGGGGATTTTAGGAACACTCATGGCCATGTTGCAATAAACTGCCAATAAAGCTGCAGTACAGAGCTGTGAACTGACTGAAATTTTGAATGAGGGGGAATTCAATAAATTGTTAGTTTTTCTGTAACCTCGGGTTGTTTCTCTACCATTAGCTTGAATGAGGGTGCATGCTGTGCAGAGGAAGCTTGTGAGCGGCAAGTACACGAGTTGATTGACACTGCTAAGACATTCCTCCTGGTGTTGATTGGTTGTTTCTGACTGGTAGAGGTGTATGTAGGACCAAATTTAGATGGAAGTCAAATTCAGGAGCTGTTGCTTACATGTGCTATTTTTTAAATAAGTTGAACTGGTCATTATGATTCAGTTTAG
Organism: Alfaro cultratus; assembly: GCA_903066825.1. Lineage (NCBI taxonomy): Eukaryota > Metazoa > Chordata > Actinopteri > Cyprinodontiformes > Poeciliidae > Alfaro > Alfaro cultratus. The sequence goes on from CAEFZX010006754.1 coordinate 146,234, forward strand.
CTTCTGTTGACTGATAACTCCATCATCCTACTTGAAAAGAAAGTGATGCTCAGTTGCCCAGAGAAGTAAAACAAAACAACAAAGTTGTGTTTTAAGGCGGTTATCAAAGTCATGCCTAAAAATGCTATAATTTAATAAATATTTTTGCTTTGCCTTAAATATCTCAATAATAAAAATAAGTCTTCTCACTTTACTAAGTCATAAAAAATAAAGACTTTTCTGGGTCTTGCTCAGAAATCTGAGGTTTCCCACTAAGAGACTTTTTTGACTTTGACTAGTTAAATATTAAACAGCCTACTGAACTTAGCTTTCTGGGGAATTTCTTTGACACGTATAACATTTTTCACTTGAACAAGTCACGGTTTCTGTGGGTGCTGCTATGAAAAGCAAATATGATTGAGAGGGTTTCAATTAACATTTGCATATATTAATAACTTTATTCGAAAGCATGTCCTGTGACGTTATTGACCATTTTTAAGAGAAAAAGAAAGACATTGACCTCTATTTTTTCCAGAAAAAATACAAGGTCAATGCTTGAAAATGTTGCATTTACCTAATATAAATTATGGATGCAGAAATAATCGTTTTCTGGCAGTTCTGATGAAATTGAAACAGCATATTTTTACTCCACTATGCTAAACATGAAGCACATAAGGATCTTTAACAAGGGTGCCAATACTTGAATAAGGTTGGTTTAATATAAAAGAGGGCATTGTTGTCCATTTCTGTCTTTTCCAAAGACTCCTGTAGCATTTAACAGAATTCAGGAGGTGCATAAAGAGTGAAAATTATATCACCTTAGTAATGATCTTTTTTCCACTAGGACACTGTCTTAAGAAGCCTTTTAAATCCATAATGTTTTTTAGAGCTTAGTTCTCCAAAAACATGCAATTCACAGACTCAGTGCATCAAATCCAGCACTAAAAGTTTGAGGGCTGCAGCAATAAACTAAAAATGTTCCCATACTATGAACGATGTCATGTTGAATGTGGAGTGTGAGTGCATATGTCATGTGCATATTTCCTTGGTTTTTTATTACATCAGTATGTGGAGAGAGTACATGCTCAAAAATACTGAGTGGTGTTAAATTTAGGATATTCAGATTTTCTACATGTGCATTTTCATTTTGTGTCACATCAAGATCATCAATGTCTTCATAGGGCAACAAACATACTTTTATTTGATTGATAAAATATTATTTAAGCACACAACTGAATAAGAAGTATAAATAAGTGTACTATAGGTATGTTAACTGTACCATTGACTGTAAGCCTGAGATCAACTATCTTAAACATTATGTCGAAAACCAACCATAAACCCATTGTTTCTATTTTTCTTTGAGGGTGACTGAGTAAGGATTCAGTCTTGTGATTCAGAATGCTGAAGGACCAAGTTTGTGTTTTCAACTCTACAAATGGCTGACAGAAAGTATGGAGAGAATAATTTCCAGGAATTTGAGAACGACTGATAGGGAACTGATGAGAAAAAGAGAGAAAGCAGCAAAGCAGGGGAAATAAGGAGCACTGAGAAACGAGGAGGGGTAGATTGATGGAAAAGGATGGGAGGACTGAAAATGAACTGGTTTGCTGCTAGAGGGTCAATGGAAGGAGCGACAGCTGCATGGATTGGGTGACGAAGGGGAGAAGCCAGATTAGGAAGAGGGAAGGTTAAGTAGGATGAACGAGTAGGACAGCACCATATGAAGAGATGTACAGGAAGCAGGGAGGATGAATTGTTTTTATGTGAAAGTAGTGGATGCTATAGAAAAAGTGCTACAGTGCAAAAAGGAGGTCATCTTTTAAAGTAAACTGTAATTTAGTTAGGCTGGCAAATGACTGCACTGAACTGGAAAGAAGACCAATAGTGAAGCCCCCTGTTTCCCGAAACCTTTACTTCTCATTATCAAAGCAGCTGTAAAATACACCAACACGCATTTGCAGGTGTACCTCTCATATTAATTAGCATGTGATTAGGTGTCATTGTCAGTTAATTGAATGATAATTACGTCTTCACTGTCCACCCAGACAGTCACGTTGGAATGAACGCAGGGGCAGAAAGGCAGATGGAGGGACGGAGTTTGAACAGAGCAGACAGATGAATGTGAACAATGAAGGGAACAGAGGAGATGATGTAGGAGACTTATTTAGAGTGACTGGTCCTCCTCTTTGTATGTTATCTGGTTGAGCCAATTAAAGTGACATGGCCACGTAAGACTTTTAAAGCTCTTTGTTCCATTAATGCCGCAATTTGCAGAGGAATTGCATTGTTACTGGTGACAAATATTAGGCTGAACAATCAGCGGCATACTGATGGTGAAAATGACGTTTTGAGGCAGAGCGCTTAGAGCCGCGGCGATAGCATCTGTCTGTGGTCTTTATCATTAAGCAGATAACAGCTCCACTGACTTTGGCTTGTATCACAGCTCATTACAGCGCGCAGATCAGCTCTCACTGAAGTTCAGCTCAGTTAGGTTCACTTCTGGTTCAGCTACAGTGAATGCTGACAGTCTGCACAGTCAGTGCACTGATAAAAAGGAAGAAAAGTCTGACGAAACACTTTGATTAAAGAATTGGAACCATTTCTGTGCCTGTGCAATCAAGGACGTAGCCTCCACAGGTTTAACTCAGTTATAGTCGATTATTGCGCAGTCTACATCAATTTATCACAACATTAAAACTACCGACAGGTGAAAAGAATAACAATGATTACCTCATTATTTTTGGCATCTTTGAAGGTGTGTAGGAGAGTGACATGTCTGTTCTCAAAGCTTAAATTCATTGTAGGGTTAGGGTGCAATGGGAAATTGAGTATTTTCTAAAAAAAAACAACAGAAAAACAAAACCAACAACACATCCAGTTGTGAAATATTCCTAAATATTCTTCAGTCAACTGTGTGTATTATTGTAGAAAACTGGAAACATTTAGCAGCTCTGCCACAAAGTGGTACGGCAAGTAAAATCAAAGCAGATGCTAAAGAGCGTAGTGCTTACATCCACGCCTTGCATCAGCAAGTACAACGCAAAGCATTGGATACGTTGGTGGAAAGCACACCAACGGTGGATCAAGAGCAGCAGAGATGTGTTTCCCAGAGTGACGACTCATCCCACTGGGTCAGGCAATCCGATAAACGAGTCTTGGTCTGGCAGACTCGAGAGGAACAGAATTTGGTTGGCTGTATGATGTCAATGTTTGGTGTAGAGGGGAGCAAATACTTTTAGGAATATAGTGCACATGTGTGTATTGCTATTGTAAGTAAGTAAGTAAGTAAGTAAGTAAGTAAGTAAGTAAGTAAGTAAGTAAGTAAGTAAACTTTATTTCTATAGCGCTTTTCACAGACCTGGAAACCATTATTGGAGAAATAATAAAACTTCCAAGTTATTCTCAGTTTAATCAATGTTCATGTACATTTAACCATAGCTGCAAAAGCTTTTATCATCCTCCCTATAAAATAAATAAATAAAATCTTGCTATTATTTAAATGAGTCTTATCCCTAGAAGTTCTTTAAAATTATTTTCATAAGTTGCTTGCTGGCCTTACATTCAGATGTGCTTATTACTTACTTGGGTGGTTTGTGTGCGTTGAAGGCATAGTTTAATGAAAAGACACCCTTCTCCTGGTAGGCTAAATGTTGGAAGTCAAATAAAGTAATGCAATGCAGATGCTGGGTGGGGAGTTCAGAAGGCTGTTTAGTTTTTGCCAAAAGGTAGTATGACATTTATCCATGGTTGAGTTAGTAGTCGTTAAAAAATGGCTTATTGTCCCGTAAAAGTTTACCAAATGAACACAAAGGAAAAACATTTCCAGAAAAGCTGTTCTACTGTTATTTAACACATACTAGTTGACTTCAGTACAAGAAAACCTCAGAACCTTCAAACCACATTGGCTGTAAAACTGTTTATATCATTGCTCTGGGTTTTTGTTTTGTTTGTTGGAAGAAGAGAAGATACAATACCAACTCAAGTTTTTGTCATTCTTGTTTTTTTCTTTTTGGCTACAGGTCTTGTTTTTTGTTTCTTCAATAGAAATGTTTCTTCTGGTTTGGCCTAGTCCCAGATTTATTCACTGGTTTTAATAGAACTGGTTTTCTCTCAGATGCTTGTTCTCTTGTTTATTTAGCTGATTTTTCTGCATTCTTGTGACACACATGACAGCTATCAGGTTTCAAATCACAACACATGTTGGTAGCATGTATAATTACATCTTAGTCTACACTTAATCCTTGGAGCTATTTGTTTATATACGATTTTTTCTTTCTTTTTTTCTTTTCCATCATGTTTTTGGTACTACTTTTTATGCTTTTTTAAAAAAATATATAAAAAAAAGTTTTTCTGCTTGAGCTTGTAAAGATGCGCTTACCAGAACCTTGAGTCAGATTTACAAATTGACCAGTATTTTAAAAAATGTTTGTGCATGTTTTTTTTCTTGACTGGATGATATTAAAATTTGAACTTCAGTCTCAGAGAGATCCCTGGAAAGACCTAAAGATTAAGGTGCTGGCAGGGAGGCATTTAAACCTCACAGGGTTGGATATCAACCCCGATAAAAAACCGTCAGAAAACAAGTAGAAACTCATCAGTCCAATTTGTGCTTGTCCATGAGCTTGTGCTTGGTGAATTCACTGCTTGGAAAAAGGGCAAATTTTTTAGCTTAATGTTTGAAAATCTTCCAATTTTTATTAGATAATTTCTCAGGAGTTCTCTGTACATTTGTATGCAGTAAAATAGTTAAAATTAATATTTATCATACCAATTTGCTATGTTTTACAAGCACATAATATCCTGCTTCCTTCATGTTTGGATATTAAGACATATTTTCTCAGGTATCCATGGCTTTATTTCTCCCAGTAGTTTTTTTTAATGTCTTTATTCTGGATTTGTTGCTCCTATTTGGTTCTGTCTGTTCCTCAAGTATTGATCCCACTCCATCTCATTCTTTCTTCTTCTATCCTTTGAACCTCTGTTGCTCTTTATAATAAAGACAGATTAATAAATCTGAACAGCTATGTTGCACAACACAGCATAATTGCAGGAGAACTTAATCTAAGGGGGCGAAACACACATGCGACTAAATGGAGACCCACCGAGAAAGGCAGAACAGTATCACACTGTGCTCTGATTCTCACAGCTCACACACAAATACCTCAGAAGCACATCGTCTCTCTGAGGTGAGCTTGCTGGGAGAGAGGTGAGCAGTGAGAGATAAACTGATCAGGCAGAAGTCAATATACTGGAAGTGATTATGTGACAGTGCATGTTTGTGTAAAGGTGTGTTTGTCAGCGATAGCGAGCTGAGAGAGACATTGGTGTTCAACAGCCACCAGGAAGAAGACATTAAGAGAAAGCAGTCAAAGGTAAAGAGAAAGAGGAACACAAGGAATAACCTGAGATTAGACATTTATATTTTGTGAATTTATTAGCTATGAAACAACATATGATAGCCCTAGCGGTCTTAAAAAGAAGAAAAAAGAAAAAAAAGCGAAATATCGCACAAGTTAATTTGGCTTCACTACTTTATTGAAAACACATTTCTCTGTATTTCCCAAGCTCTCTTGTGTTTTTTTCTCAGTCCATTTAATTTAAATACACCTTCAGGGCACTGCAGCTTTAACATGGCAATGAAAGCCATAAAATGTATTTATTTAGCATTCCTCAAAACAACTATTGCATCACACTTGCTGTTGTTTATTTCTGTTTCAGACAAAAGAAGAAGCCCTGAGTATACTGGTTTTACCACCATAATTTTAATAATCTAAGATAAAAAAAAATAGGATATTGATTAATTAAATGGTCAAGTTAAGGAAGATGTGACTGAACCATATATATTTTTAGTCTAATTTATACAATTATCTTAAATTAAAAAACACTAAATTGATAGTCCATACCATTTTCTCCTGCTTACATAGTTCTTCTTACGAGTTCGTGTGAGAACCATTTAGCTGAAGTCAAAGTTCTCTTAGACCGGTGATGACCCACTGTTCCAACACGGCTGATATAAACTCCAGGATTATTTCATTTTAATCAAGTGTTTGGAACCAGGAGAATGTCTAAAACATGCAGAACTCCAGTTCTAAAGGACCAGAGTGGGATGATACAATGACAGACTTTGAACTATTTGATTGCCCACAAGTTTCATCAGTGAACTGAGAGAAAAATGGATTTTAAGTGTCCACTAATTTGTACTTACATTACAGTATGTAGTTATGATACAGAGCCCATCTGCATTAGAGTCTACGTTTGTTCTCTATATTTTTACTTTTTGAGCAAAGTTTTTAATTTGGGTTCACCTTTTAATAATTATATGCTGGAATCTGCAGACTGTGGTTTTGTACTTCTAAGGTTAGCTTAACCTGCTGTGTTGTTAGGATTTTGACTGCTACTGCCATGATTAAGTTTGACTTTAACAAGAGGTATTCTTACCCATAAATACCACTTTTTGCAATGCCTCCGCCTAATTGCATGCAAGTACAATTATGAAATCAATTAAGTTAATTTTAATGGCCCAAGAGCCTGCATGTGGTTCAGGTAACAAACTGAGACAAATGTAAACAACAATTGTAAAAACAGAAAAAGCAGAACTTTGTAGAAAACTGTCCTTTGGCATTCAGGGAAAATTTCAAAAAGCAAATGGAGGGTAAGCTTTTATGTTAGTAGTATCTGCGGCTAAAATATGCAAATATGTAACCCTGAAAATGACTTGATTATGGCACGTACTGAAGTTTATGAACCATTGTAGAATCCAGCCTTGGATGTTGATAGAAAAAAAAAGGGGGGATATAGCTGTCTTTAATCTGGCTAAGCATACTGTATGGTAATCCGCTCTGGCTCACTTCTTAGTCTTATTCCTCCTATTTCTATTCGCAAAAATGTTTAATCTGACAAAGATTACTGTTGCTCACTGCTCATGTCTTTCATTGTTTATTCCCCCTCATGCGTTGATATCTGAACTCGTGTTCACTTTGTATTTCTCCCAGCTCATCTTTAACTTTGTAAATACATGGAGACATGGTTAATGGGATTATCTTTAAAGGAAAACATAAGAAATGCAACTGTATGTGTATAAATAGGAAAACTTCAATTATGAAAAGCTACAACCACTAATTTGTCTCAAAAACTGATGGAAGTAGAATTAATTTTTTCAACTTTGATTGCTTTGTTGTTGATATCCATTGATATCAACAATAGAATGGCTTTACTTAAATAAAAAGACAAAATTTGGAAAGCTCTTAGAGCTCCGAACTAAATATGACAGAAAATAAGTTTAGTCACTCAAAGAAGGCTGTAAGACAAGACTTTTCCAGTTAACCTGATCAATATCAGGTTTATGGAGAGATTTTTAGATTTTACAAGGTAGAGTGAATAGATATTCCTAAGTAAAGATGTGAAATGCTCCTATCAAAGTTGAAGGTATGTTATTAAACCAAAAGATGTTTTAACAAATTACTGGCTTAAAGATGTGCACACTTAAGTTATTGTAGAGCTTGTGTATGTATTCCCATGTCAAATGCATCACAAAAACATGGTATTTCAGCAGGTGGATTAAAATTTTAAACACATGTAAGATGTACTTATATGTAATTTAAGGCTGACAGGTACAAAAAAGATAATTTTAAAGATTTTTTTTGAGCCTGTATTAGCTTGTTATCTGGTGTAACCTATCTTTGAAGGACAGGAACAAGATGATTGGAACTACAAACAAATAGAAGCTAAATGGTAAATCTCTGTTTACCAACAGGCTCTGTGTATCAGACAGGATGATAGTATGCCTTATTCAATCAAGCCTTAGAGGGAGAACATTAGCTTTTTCTCTGGATGAAGGTTTGCTGTACCGAAAGGACAATGCTGTGTTTTTAGAAGCCTGCCTATCTGAGCATTTCCCGGTGTCTGTTTTGATGTCTGGTAAATTGGCTGCCTGTTCTTTTAAAAGCAATATCCATCTAAGAGTATCAATAAGGGAAACAAAACTGAATTGACAAGAGATTATTGAAGTGCTGTGTGATATAAATAAATGTTGAAGTAAAACAGAAACCAATTGGTTAATAGATTGCTTTGCACTTACATTGTATGCATTTCACTTTTTCCGTTTCTAGTGAGATTTCTGTATAAATGAAAATAAGGAGGACATGATTTTTTTTTTTTTGTGAAGCTAAGTGAAGAGCGCTGTAACCTTCTGACTTCCAAGTCACAGTAAACCTTTCGTATTATGAATTTGGGAGAGTATTGAGATAAGATCAAAATAAATTCTCCTATTTCAAAGCAGAGAAAGTGAGGAAATGTTCCTCTGTGTATCTGAAATGATTGCTCCAAACCACAGGGACGGTAAAACTGCTCATGTTGTGCTTTGTTTTATGTTTTGTCTTTAAAGTTCAGCTTGATGAAAGCTCAGAGCCCAGATGAATGGTTAAGAGCTAAACACAGCATAATTAGCTCTGTTGTACTTGCAGTACTCATGGGAGGACATGTGCATCTGGCCTGTTCTTCAAGGACACTAAAATATGCTGGATTCAGTAACAGCTGAGACACTTGCAGCATTCGAATTAACCTACCAAACAGAAAATGAGGACACTATGTCAACTTTAAGAAGCCATGCGTAATCTCTTTAATTAACGCGGGTGCCAGCAGGTTACTGAGGGAAGTGATCTACTGATTTATTGATAATTAAGGTGCCTGATTTTCTAACTTGATGTTTGTCTCTATTTTTCTCCACTGTAGGCTCCGACTACTCTCCCCCTCCCCTTCCTCGGCCTCCTCCAGTTGGTTTGACGAACGAGCACAGAGGCGGTGGTAGCCATGGCGACCACAGCGGCGGGGGAGGAGGGGTCAACCGTGGGGTGGGTGTGGTTGGCCTTGCACCGGAGCACATTCCCACCCCGGGAGCAGCCCTGAGCTGGCAAGCGGCCATTGACGCCGCGCGGCAGGCGAAGATGATGGGCAACGCTGCGTCAGGCGGAGGGGCTGGGCTTGGGTCGGGCGGGGGCGGCCCCATTTCCACAGCCAGCTCCACGCAAAGGAAGAGACAACACTACGCTTCTAAACCCAAGAAACAAACCACAACGACAGCCACACGGCCGCCGCGGGCCCTTCTTTGTCTCACACTCAAGAACCCCATCCGCCGGGCGTGCATCAGCATCGTGGAGTGGAAGTATCCTTTAACCAAACATCAATAACAGATTATTTTTAATCTCTGCCTTGAATGCGGCTCTATAAAGCTTCTTTTTACGCAAGCTTTATGAGAGGCATGGTTACCCCAAAACACTGGACTGTGTTGATCTAGCACAACATACATTTAAGTTTGTGGTTGTTTGTGGCAACAGTTTAAGCAGTTTAAAGTCTATGCTTGTGTGAGACAATGTGTAGTTTTTTTTTCAGGCAGCATCAAGTCCCACAGAAATCAGCACAATGCAAATCAGGAATAGGAATTAAGTATTTTTTTATTAGTCACCTAAATATACTTACAATTACAACTTATACAGGAAAGAGATGCTTGATTTACTTTTCCCCACAGTTTTTTCCCCAGACAGATACATTATGTTTGCACACTTTTGACAAATGTGACTAGATAGACAACACTCACAGACTGGGCCAGATTCATGCTGCTGAAAATTTTTGAAGTGGTTTTTGAGGTGGATTGGTTGACCTACATGCCTGTTGCGTTATTTCTTGTTTTAAAGCACCTTAGAACAAGGATCAGTTGGAAACCCCAGAGACTGTTTTATCTTTCATTACAGATGATAATGTTGGACTCAAAACAATCAAACTCATCTCATTTATTTCATAATTAGAGTGACGTTCTCCCATCTGATTATCTGCCTTTGTTCATTTCTTAACTTTTCTTTTTAATAATTGAATCACTCCTTTATCTCGTCCTATCATCCATCTTTCTCTGTCCATGCGCATCCTATTTCTTTTTTATTTTTATTTTTAAGCTCTAAATCACAATGGCCTGATCTAGCTTCGGGGTGATGAACAATAGGAGAGGCCAAGGGAGGTGGAAACGATCAGTGTCACAATCGAAGTAATCAATACTGGGCGCGGGGTCACCATCAGCGTCGCCTCTGTAATAGCATAGCTACAAATCGACCTCGGAGGGACAGGAGGCGAGGAAAAGGAGGCGTCAGGGAAATGAGAAGGGCAGGGATGTGGGCAGGACGTGGATGTTGACAGGAGAGATAATGGAGTGGAGAAGCCGAGGAGGCTTGGGGGAGAGTGGGATGGAGGGCAAACAAGAAAAATTATATGGCAGGTGGAGGGCAAACAATCAGTGAAGGGAGGAAGGGAAGCAGTGTTATAACCAAGGGAAGTGAAGGGGGAAGCTGGTAAATTGGCATTCGGAAAGATACATTTTAATTGTTTTTGTTGAGTGCTGCATTAAGTAAATAATACATTACAGTGAATGTAACAATATAGGAAAATAGAAGTACATTGTGAGATAGATTTCCAGCACTTAATTTATGATTTTTCCTTCTTATGACTCTCTCTCTTACACAACAGGGGGGAATTATCTGTGGCAAGAAATTTGTTTATAATAAATGATTGTGTGATTATTTATGACATTCTCGCAAAACAGAAAATATATCAAAGCGCAATAAAAACCTTGCTCTGTCCAATTTAGTCCTTCATAATGTTTGATGTTCTGAATCCTGAAATTAGACATATATTTCTAAAAATAAAGTATCCTCCCATGGGATCAGTGATATATTTTTAAGTATGCTAATGTACTTCAGCACTATACAACTGAAATTATGGATATTTTTCCTCACCGGTCACCTTTTGCAACAGTGGATCTAAAAAATAAATAAATAAATAAAGATTTTATGGAATAGGGAAGCAATAAACCCCGAGGGTCACTTGAGCAGTCAAACCCAATGAAATATCAGTCTCTGGATCATTTACAAGTCCCGGAATCATTTATTCACACATATCCAAAGGCAGAGATGAAAGAAGACGACAGGAAAAGCGATGAAGACCAAAAGATGTGAAAGGAAATAAAGAGCGACACAAACGTGCAGCATTTAAATTCACCTGTACTAACCAACATGTTAGCCGTCATATTTAGTCCTTATTATTATCCACTGAAAAGTCGTCATATGGTACAACAAAAGCTGTGTGCAGCCAGTAAAAGCTGATCACAATACACTAGTATGATGTGATGGAGCTGATTAATGCTACTATTTACAATTTTCAATTTTCAGATCACCTAAAAGTTTTCTCTGACATCTCATTGGTTAAGGGGCTCATCTCCTTCCCAATATTAACAGAAGCTCTTTGCTTTTAAATCTAAAATGGAAACAAAGATATATAATTAATTGCCATGTTTATATTAATCTTTCGTTGTGTAATCAAGATATAGTTTAAGAGCAATAGCTGAAAACAAACAATCGGAAACACATAAAAACAACTTGGCTAATTATTTGACTATAACTTCAAAATGTAAAAATCCCCAACAAACTGTAAAAAAAACAAAACTTTGTTTAGGACTCCACAGGCCTTAGTAAAGTTCACAAAAGGCAAGGGAGCTATTTGCTGAGGCACATAATGTGCAGAGGTAACAAACTTTCTGCAGAGTCAATAGTTACAGACCTCTAAACTTCATGTGGCCTTCAGATTGGCGCAAACAGGGCATGGAAAGTTTCATGAAATGGATTTTCATGAGCGAGCCGTTGCATCCAAGTCTTACATCACCAAGTCAACATAAGTGTTGGATCCAGAGGTGTAAAGCATGCCCCCTCTGGAGTCTAGAGTAGTGGAGATGGGCTCTCTGGAGTGATGAGTCATGACTCTGTCTGGAAATCCACTGAATATGTCTGGGTTTGGCAGTTGTTTGGAGAAAGGCAATTGCCCAACTGCACTGTGTCAAATGTAAAGTTTGGTCGGGAAAGGATTAAGGTGTGGGCCTGTTTTTCAGGAGTTGTGTTTGGCCCCTTAGCTCCAGGGAAAGGAACTCTTAGTGCTGCAGCATACAAATACATTCTGAACAACGTCCTGCTCTGAGCTTTGTTTGGCGGTTTTTCATTCAAAACAAGATCTGTGAAGACATGGATGAGCTACTTTTGTGTGGAAGCAGAACTTCACTGGCACGCAGAGAGTACTGACCTCACCCTGACAGAAAACCTTTGGGATCAAAAAAAAAAAAAAACAAGAGAAAAAAAAAATCTGTGGTTGACCTCACATGTGTGCTAATGGAAGAATCATGAAACATTCCCATAAACGCACTCTTAAATTTCATAGAAAGCCCCCCAGGAAAGTTGGATTGGCTATAGCTGCATGAAGTGGGCCAACACCATACTGAATGTTGAGGAGAATTAACCGTTCTCCATGCTGAGTTTGTGGTGTATGAGGTTGAAGAAGAGTCAGTGAGCTGAATTCATGAATTTCATTTATTGTACCAAAATACAGCTGGTCCATTCTGACATGCTACCTTTAAGAGCTAACAATCAACTGGTATCCCACAAGGGTTTTCCATTCCCGTTGTCTCTCTGAGCTACGCCCTAGTGTGTCATTTCCTCTAAACAGAGCTCTCCTTTGCATGTCATTTCCTGTAGGTTTAGCTTAGCAACTAGCTAAAAGAAATAGAAGGAAAACACAGAATTTACTTATTCTCAACACTGTCACTCAACTTCATATGTGTGAAGATAGACGAGCAAGTACTTTTGGCTATATATTGTATTTATGTGTAAGTAAATTTGAAAAAAATACTTACAAATATATTTAAGTCATTTACACGCATTACCTATGCAATATGTGCACTAAAATATCATAAAATGTTGACAACATCAGTATATCTGAGCTTACTTATTGGGTTCTGATGAGATAAGAGATTATCTGTGCTACTGAGAGAAGCATGAGGTGTTTATGGGAGACACTTGCCGTATCTGTGAAACAGCTTCTTGGTGTTTGTGTCTGGATGCAATCCCACTGGGAAAATATGTCTTGACTATATACAGCTGGCTGCTTTAGATGCTTACCATAATGTTTATGCTAAGTTCTAAAAAGTATTAGAGAGGAAATATCATGTTGTATGGGCTTAACAGTGAAAAACACCTGAATTTTCATTTCAGATTTGCTAAAGTAAGACGCAGAAGAAACAGTATGACACTCAGCCACATGTCTATTTTTTTTTCCATGCTGTTGAAGACACACTGCTGATTTCAGTCTTGCTACTTGATTTGATTCCTCGGTTAGGCCTCTAATGTTTTGCTCTCAACACTACAGCAGCCAGAAGATTTATTATCATGTTGATGGAAGCAGACCTCCAGGGTTTTTTAAAATTATGGGTCAGAGACCCAGAGTGAGTCACAGACTTGTGTTTCAGAGGATCTCAACATTTCTGAAGTTAGTTTGATGAGCCCTCGGTACAAGAGCGAGCGATTAACCTCAAATGCGTCTTGATCCCAGGCTGAATGATCATGTGGTTGAAAGTGATCAAAGGTCAGTTCTTAATCCAAATATAAACTACATTTAGAAAAAAAATGTTTTTCTTTTGTGACTGCAGAGCTGATCCTAAAACAACTGTAAGAAATCAAACACTACAGTTAATCTCTTTGAAAGATCACACACAGTTGCTCCAATGACTAAATAATTTAAAATAATTAGATTTTTTTTAAGTACACTAATCTTCTGAAAAGGCAAAGATATTACAAACTTACAATAAACAATGTTTAAAAAACCTGGATAAGAGCATAAAGAACAATAAAAAAAAAGTTCACTACAAAACTAATGAAACTTGAACAAAAACTTGACTTGGAGGGAGGACAGGTTTTTTTTAAATGCGTTATTTTTATATCACATTCTGAGTCTACCTTAGCTTAGATGTCCAAAACTCTCATTAGAACCGTCTATGGCATGTAGTTAGGTAAGAAATGTAGTTAGGTGTTGAAGCTTTTAGATTTGTCTTCTGAAATAAGATTATTCTGCAAGTACTATTTATTCATGGACACTTATGGGATGTCCACCTGGAACAAGGGGAGTGGCTTTGGAGTGAGGCAAAAACAAAAGTACAGCCTGCTTAATCTATGGGTGTACTTGCTTTGTGTAGGTGCAATAATCCACCTTGCTATCATAGGAACACATAAAAGAAAGGGAAATTCATGTAGTTTTATTATTCTCTGACACCTAGCTAGCAGCTTTGTTAGCCAGCTTCAACCTCCAATCATCCTGGTCACTTGGCTGCCATTTAAGCCGTTGTCTAATAAAATAAATATAAATTCTTCTCTGTGTCTGATCTAGGAAGAAATGAATTTGTGTTTAGTTGAATTTTCTTTTATTGTAACAATGTTGCTTGGCAATAAATCCTGTACTATTTAACAACATGTTTGTTTTCCCTTAAATGATGCCACATGTCTTAAGAAAATCCATGTGTGGATTGAACAGCAGAGCTAAGTATGTGGGTTGGGCCCATAAAAACTTTGCCAAATCCTCTCTGCCAATGCCAAACTGCTTTCAATAAAGGTAGCGTGATGTGTCTGGCGACATCTCCCTCTTTGGAAAAAGAAACACTTGTCATCACTGAAATCAAGCTTATATCACCTCCTACGGACCAAAACCCAACCAATTTTTGAAAAATGAATAAGAGGTTTTGGACATGTCCACGCTCCAGCACACCTGTGGGGGTAATGAAATGGTTGCATTACCTCCTTAGCATGTCTCAAACTGCTCAACAGAAGCCTGATAATCACCCCTTCATGTGTGCGGATACAGTGAAATGCTTAAAACATGCAGGACAGTATAAAACCATTTATGATAGAGTGCATGGAGACAAAAAAGATCAAATTGAATGACTTGTTCTAATGTCACCTGTTGTTGTTCTGCACTGCTGACTTCTTTTCTGAAAGCTTACAGCTATGCGGTATATTTATTTGTGAAGTATGAATGGCCAGCGGCAGCTCAGACATGACTTAGGTAGAGCATTTAGGATGTTAATAAAAGCGGTTCCTATTGCCAAAATACCTTACTAAATGTACATAATCTGATCGGAGTTTTAAAGTCTAACCTTAGACTAATCATAATTGAAAATTTCCTCAGAAATTGTTTTGTTTAAACCTTATCATCTGACCTCAAAGCTCGACTGTAATTTGCTGCTTACTTCATAGGCCATCCTGAGTCTGGGCTAATTGTACATGAGAGGAAATAAAAACTGTTGTGTAGGTAGAACAGAAAGGAGGATAGAGTAGAAAGGGAGATAAAGACGGTGCAAAAACAGAACACAGGAGTTGACGGAGGTGGCAGTTTGTAGTTGTGTTGATGAAAACCAGACCTCCTCCATCTCTCGTTCACATTCCCTCCCTTTCTCTGTCTCCATCTCTTCACTCCCCACTCTCCCTTTCTCTGAGGCCTGAAATAATGAGGTCACTCCCCTCTCAAGGATCGCTCCAAATAAAAACCCTACGTCTCTCCTCTCACTCCATTGTGACCTCTCCCTTTCTCTCTCTCTCTCTCTTTTTCTCTGTCCGCATCCTGTCTTCCACGCGACAGGCCTGCTCCTTGTCGCACCCATATTAGGACATGCGTTGTCTCCGAGTTTCCCCCGCCCACACACTTCAAGAGATTCCAAAGTTACTCTAAGTGTCTTATTGTTCACTAAAAGACAAGCTGAAGAGATTTGGTCTCACTAAGCAGAGGAACATTGCTTTCTTGGCTGTGTATGAATACCTTTTCTTGTGTAAATGTGTAATAGTTCTTTGGTGATTAACAAGAGCCATTTCTGTGAAAAAGATCTAAAACCAGAATTGTAAAAGTGAAAAGTTGAGTTTTCCACATCTTGACTTTGGACATTGTGAAGCTGTCATGGTTGATAGACCTCTTTAATGTTGCACTTAGGCCTGGGGCTGCACCTGCAGAGTAGCAGATCGGTGTGGCGGTCACAATCTTTAAGAAAAGGGACTGAAGACTGTGTTCCATCTATCAAAGGGAACATACTTCATGCTTCTCAGCCTCACAGAAAAAGGGTGTGCCGAATGGGAAATGGTGAGAATGACCATCAGCTCCTCTCAGTGTTGAGGGCACGGTCCTCAACCGAGAAAAAACGTAGACTGCTCCGTCTGCTTACTTTCAGCAGGGGACTTGAAGTATCTTTGTGTCTTGCTGATGAAAAATGGTGGGGTAGAACATATAATCCTGTGTGCTGTATAAGGTCTGACCCCGTCTCTGACAAAGTGGATTCGTCTGTAGGGTGGATGAATTTAGAATTATAGATGAAGGGGAGAAACTCTCTTTTCCAGGAAGACCTCAGAAAAGAGCAATTGCTTCTCCACATTGATCAAATGGAGTCAGTAAAGGTGGTTCTTATAACTGATCATGATGCCTGTTGGGTATGAACCACCAAGCGAATCAATTTCCCTCCTGTCTCTTGACTTACTGCGATTTTCAGATTAAGCTGCATAGATGAATGGATGTTTTGAATGGTTTGCAAACATTTTGCCTTGCACTTTACTTTTCCTTAACTCTCCACTCAGACCATTTGAGATCATCATCCTGATGACCATCTTTGCTAATTGTGTGGCCTTAGCCGTCTACATCCCCTTCCCTGAGGATGACTCGAATGCCACCAACTCCAACCTGGTAAGCAGCATATCATTGTATCGGTTTTCTGAGCTGCTGTTAGCAAGTGTTTGGTTTCACATTTGCTGCCACTATTTGTTTTTCTTTGCTCTATCTGCTGGGTTTGCTTTGCCAAAACACATTTGACTTTGACTTGACAGAGAATGATGACGCATCTTCTTTGTTTGTCTTGGGGTTTGCTATATATGATTTGTCCATGAGAAGCCAGTCTCAATGGCATTTATATTACCTGTCTTTATAATACATTCATGCACAAAAGATGTTGTTAGAAGATGTAGAGAAATCATTGCATTTTGATGGGAATTAACACAGAACTAGAAGACAGCAAGAAAGGGAATCCCACCTGAATGACACTAGTTCAGAATTACAGAATTGTTTAGCCTTGATTGCTCATATTAGGGTGTGGAGCGTTTCAGTTATACTGAACTTGAAATGCTTTTTGCTTGGATGAAAGAAGAGCAGCTGTGAGCTCTTGTGTAGTGCTGATTTCACTTGCTTTAATTGTCTAATTAGATACAATTTATGAGAAGGGCTGAACAAATACCTGTGCTGTATTGCTAATTTAGAAGGAAGGCTCACTAAATCACAAGATTCACCATTACAGACAGACAGATAGATAGAAACCTAAACTACTGGGTAAACTACTTACCCAGCCTGTTAAACTCACATGTTTGTCACTTCAAATTACTACTAGCATGTACAGTACATCCCTACAGCATTTATACTTGCGACAGACTATAATTCTTACATCATATTTTTAGGACATCCATACAAATAAATAAATTCCCCTGTTCTGACACTAGCTGCCAAACAAGCAGTTGCTTTATAAAAGCTGTGATTATGAACCTGACAGACAGCTGCTGGTTGTGCAGTTTGATGCAACGTGTTGGTGTAATAGACAGGTATGTGGGCTGTATTTATGGTGCTCATTTCCCATCCAGTCTGCGAATAGACACCACTGACTAGTCAGTAATTTGTTAAATGATGTGTTGCTAGTAATGTCACATTGACATCAAATATTAAAATATATTCTTATTGTGGAGCTGTTGTTTTCTTTAAGACAAATTAGAACATTTTAATTTCACAAAAAAGCCAACTATTCACAATGCCTTTTTCCTTGAATTTTTTGTGTATGGAAATAAGTTTCCTACTGATTGTCTAGGCTAATATTACAGAAAGAAATTGACTTAAATATTTTTCCCTAATTTCTGTTAATATTTCAGCTACTTTGTTCTGATCCCAGGTTTTTTAAATTTTCATAACTTCTTAGTGACGAATGCCATTTTCAAAAACAATGGATTGATTTATTAAAAATTAAGTGTATTTGTATTTCATCAGATATAACTGAAGAAACTTTAGCACAAATCTTAAATTTGACCCGAAATATGGTATTTTCCAGGTTTTGTCTTGCTTTTAGTTTTGTGTACATTTTATTTATTACTTTATTGTTTAGGTGGAGGTTATTGCATCAAATCTTTACACATCACTGTGTAGGACTCATGTTTTTGTGAGCAATGTGCCGCTGTATGTGTTTTAGAAAAAGTTGGACATTTATCTCTCTGATTATGTGAAGCAGCCATCACTCTGTTTATGTCTTTTCTTCTTTTGAAAGGAGGATTATTTTGACACAGGTGCTCATTTTTAATCCCTCATGCCGCACTTTGAGACTTTATTCAAGTTGTCTACTATTGGATAAAGACGGTGTAGCCTGCACAGTTTTACCAACAGCACAGTCGTCATTTTTATCTATTTGACTAAATTAATAACCACACCTGCGCCTCTCCTGTTCTGTTCTGCAGTTTGAGAGCAGGTATACGAGTCAGAGCACATCAACTGAAGGACATTTCTCTATAATATCCATTAGATGGCATTTAAATTCAAACTGATTGAGAGCAAGGCAAGAAAAAAGCCTGTCTTGTCCTACCATTAAAAAGATAAGTGTGCTAGGTTTGCTAAACTTCACTGGGACTTTAACTGGAACCATGTGCTTTGGTCAGGTGAGACAAAGATTGAGGTTTCTGGCAATAAACGCTCAGATGTATCTGAAGTAAACCAAGGATGTGGTAGAGGATCTGTGATGTTGTGGGTCTGTCTCACTTCTAAAGGCCCTGGGAACCTCGTTAGAATGCATGGCATCATGAACTCGTTTAGAATCTAAATCCTACAACAAATCTTTGAGGTAGGCAGAGAAGAGACATCCAAAAATAGAAGAGGATCCAAGACCCTGGATAAAATAGACAATTTGTTCCACGAGTGTGCCAAATAGTGGGGATTATTAATACGTATTATTATTGACTAAATTAATTAAAAACTTTCTACAAAGCTTTTTTTCTTTTAAAATATAACCTTATCTCATAAAATTTGTTTTTGGCGGGCTATTCTTTTTTTTTTATTTTTCTTTTACCTTAGACAAAGAATTTAAGACTCCTTAAGTGAACATATACAGAATGCACATACGGATCCCTACGTATAAGCCGCTCACCGCCACCACAGCTGTGGCTAATTAGTTTTATAACCTTCACACATACAGGAAGCAATGTGAAGATAGATGGGGCAGAGGCTTAACTATGCGGTTGATCTAAGCATCTGTCTGGGTGCCGGTTTGGCAGACTGAGCTGGTTTCAGACGGGGAGCATTTGAAAAGGAGAAGTTTTAAGCAGTGTCATGTGATAATGATTCCGGATTTGCAGCATACATCATTAAGTTGCTGCAAAGTGCTTACAAGTTAAGAGACTTTAAGAAGACATTCTGTTGTCTTTGTTAATTTATGGGGCTTTTTTTGTCTTTCTCATTACATACGTCTATAAAAACCCTGGTGTGTGTTTTTCTGAGTCTATTGTTGCTGTTTTCAAAACACTAAAACCCAGTGACAGTCCAGGAACAGTGCAGTAAAATGTGTTTTCTCCTTCCTGGATTTCTTCCGTTTTTGCTTTTTTGTCAAATTTAAATGTGTAAGATCAGCAGTCATAACACGAGTAAACCAAAAGCTGTTCTCAAATGATGTTTTCAATTATCGCATGAAGAAGGATAGAAGCTGGCCATGTGTGAAAATAAATTGGCCCCTAATCTTCGTAAATGGTTGTGCCACTCTTGGTTGCATCAAGCATAGCTGGCAATGGGTCTTTTTCATCACTGTTGACGGATTACTTGGTTAGTTCAACGTCTAATTTCCAAAAGTCACTTTTTTCTTGTTGAATCATAAACAGACTTCAACTGACTCAATTGATGTCCAAAGTACTTAGGATGTCTTTATTTTTGCACTCTTGTGAGCTCTGTTATGCATTGGCAATAAAGGAGATGCCAAAGTTATTTGTTTTGGAGTGACTTTGGTAGGTCAACCTCTCTGGGAAGTTCACCACTATTACATGTTTTCTCCCTTTGTGGATTTGTGGATAATGGCTCTTAACGGGGTTTGCTAAAGTCTTCAAAAACAAAAAATGGCTTTGCAACTCTTTCCAGATTTATAGATGTCAGTGACTTTCTCACACATTATCTTTCTTTTTTAGATCTGCCCATAATAAATTGCTTTGTGAGATCTTTTAACCTATTTGAAGAGAAAAAATGTGACTAATCACAATCATTTCATGATTAAACAAAGGTGACATATTGTACGTACTATCATGTTTGTTTGGTTGACATTTTACCTACTGAAGTTATCTTTTATATTAAAATTTATTTGACAGGGGAAAGACAGCAAAAACAGAACAACCTGTGAGGGGTGCATACTGTTTCAATGATCTGTGAAGTTATAATGTCGTAAGAAGAAAATATATTGATATTTTTATCTTCAGCACACTTATTACTTCTCATCTTTGCATCAAAATGTTAAAAACTACAAGGCAACTCATTAAATTCTGATCATGTAAGCCCTGAAGCTTCAAATAATGCTATGAAAGAAAGATCTTTTTTCAGGCCACTTGTCAATTAGTATTTTTGGCATTTGTTGAATTTTAATATCTCTTGTTTAGCTAGATCTGAGAGGGATAAAAGCATCAGCATCATGACTGTGGTTTAGTATCCTGGCAATGAAGTCTTATTTACCTCCAACCCTGCAGTATATTTGATTAATGACAGCCTTCCTTATATTTATAAAAAGTCTCTTATGTAACACCAGAGATCTGTTGAATTGCTTCCTGTACAAGATTTCTATTTCAGTCTGCATCCCATAATGCGCTGCTGTGTCTCCTTGACGACATTCCCAATAATAGCAGCAGGAGAGGTTGTCATGGATATGGTAACCGTAGTGATGCTCCTCATGTGCACTTGGTTACAGAGAGAGAAAGCAGGTAGGAACCAAAGTGCAAAAAACTCTTCTCTGTCAGGGAGAAAATGTGGGCTGCACTTCAAAACGGTTTGACTAAATTGAGGTCTTTCTTTTTTCTCCAGACCCTTTCTTCCATTGCATTTCTTCCCTTCAGTCACTCTCCACAATCGATCTTAGTGAGGTCGATAGGAATGCTTTGAAATCGACAGAATAATGATGTCATAGCCAAGCAATTAGCAGATCGATGAACCTGATTAGACACTGACTGATGAAGGGGAGAGCCATGGACACACACACATTTATACCTCAAATAGAAATTTTCTTTTGCTATTTTGACAGTGTGTATTGGAAATTTGTACATTATCTGAAAATTGTCCGATTCAGCCTTGAATCTATAGTTATGTTACTATAGTTACTTCAGTACCAGCTTTGAAAAGGTACAGCTGAGACTCAAATGTTTGCCCAATCGTCTATGAAAACAGCTCAAGCTCAGTCACACTGGATGGAAACCATCACTGAAGATCGGTTTTGAAGTCTTGCCACAAATTCTAATTTCAGGTTAAGGTCTGCGCTTTGACTAGGCCAGGGGTCGGCAACGCAAAATGTTGAAAGAGTCATATTGGACCAAAAAAAACCAAAAAACAAATCTGTCTGGAGCCGCAAAAAATTAAAAGCCTTATATAAGAGTTTACATTAGCCTATTATCAAAACAACTAAGTGTGTACATAATTAGCATTCATGATTAAATGTTTATTTTCCCTGCAGTGCGTCCTGGACGGAATGACGCACCACGTGACTCTGTTGTACAATGGTGCTTTAAGTTTACCTTCCGTTACGATATTAATGTATTATGTTTTGTTGCATTGATAAAATTAAAGAAATACAATAAAGAAATCAGATTTTTGATGTCATTTTAATTATGAAGACAGGGAAAGGGTAGCTTTTTCCTTTTGGAACTCAGAAAATCTGCTCCCAAATACAGTTCGCATAACAACGATCGCTCTTTGTAAATAAAAACGTTCAGTGTGTGATTGAAAAAACAACAAAACGGAACGTGCATAACGGGCCGCTTATCTGGGCAACAAACGGAGAGCAATAAAAAGCAACCTGCCGGTATAATATAAAGCAGCTGCCTTTTTAAAAGGTAAAGTGTAAAATTAAATTAATACAGTTTAAGTTTGATTTCTGTACAAATGCCTAGAAAGTCAGTGCAACGGTAAAACATAGCAGCATCCTCTTCTCTTCTGACACACAACCATCCTCGGACCTGAGCAACAAAACACAATAATATGTTCTTACGTGTTTAATGTGACTTCGGTTCACGGACATCACTGGACAGCTTCTAAACATCGGGCTTGTAAGATGTAACTTTAATCTTGATTCAGCAGCTAATGTAGCGCCTCCCTGGAAATCTTTCCACATTACCGTATTTTTCGGACTATAAGCCGTTACTTTTCCCCCACGCTTTGAACCATGCGGCTTATAGCCAAGTGTGGCTTTTATATGTACCTTTCCAATTTTTTTCAAAACATTTGTAGGTGCGGCGTACAGTAAGGTGCGCTCTATATTCCAGAAAGTACAGTACTCTTTTTGTTATTTGACAACTTCTCGCTATAGAGCAAACATTCAGGTAATCCTTCCGCATTAGCAAAGAATGCAAGTGATTCGGTCCAAGAATTGTAGAATCTCTCCTTGGCTATTTTTCTCTTTTGCCCACCACACACCCGTCAGGTTGTTTACAACAGCCACCTGCCTCGTGCCCCGCCCAGCTGAAAGGCTACGACGCAAATCTTCGTTGACAGAAATGTTGAAATTTTATATTTATTCTACACATTTTTATAGCATTGGAAAACGTTAAGAATGATTGTGTCATGTTTGTCCTCCTACAAAAACCAATATTAAAACAAAAAATATATTTCCCACCCCCATCTTTTCCCATTTTCAAACATTTTTGAAAAAGCTCCAGAGAGCCACTAGGGCAGCGCTAAAAAGCCGCATGCGGCTTCAGAGCCTCGGGTTGCAAACCCCTGGACTAGGCCATTCCAAGACTTAATATAAATCTTGATCTTATCTAATCTAATCTGTTGCTTCCCTCATTAATACTCTCCATGACCGGCTGGTCAGCTTAGGTGGACAGGCACATATAAGGATATTGTTTTATAACTAAACCTTGCTGTAAACCTCTTATGACATTGTTCTGACAAACTTGTCTTTGTGTTCATTGGTCTTCACTGTGTTTTTTGTTCACTAAAATTCTCTAACAAACTTATTAAACCTTACTAGAACAGCTGCATTTAAGCAGAAATGAAACTAGGCATCAATGGGCTAAATACGTAATTTCTGAAAGCAAGCGGTCGCAATAGCTTTTTTTAAGACTGGATTTTGTTAATATATAATTTTCTTTCCGCTCTAAAATTAATCTCTACTTTGTATTGATATATCACTCAAATACTAAAAAAATGAATTGAAATTTGTGGTGTTGATTCTTTCAAAATGTGAAACTGATCCAGCGGTATGGATAGTTGTTCTTGGCAATGAACCTCCTTCTTTAAGAAATGCACCACAAGGAAGACATGGAAAAGATTTTGTTCTAGCTGAGATATAGATATTTGTAGGTTGTTCTGAGCTGACATCAATGATGTTTCATTTATATTCTTTGAGAGAAGAAAAAATATTTTGTGTATTTTTTCATTGTGTGAAATGACTATAGAAATTCCACAGAGCATCATTCATTGCAGCAACAGCTGATTTGTATTTATGGAGTCATTTTGTAAGTTAGCTTTTTAACTAAGAGCTGGGCTCTGTCTCAGTTTATTTTTTCTATCCTCCCATTATTTATTTCTGTTGTGGTTCCAGGTAACATGTTTCTATGGGTGCTCTTCTGCTAGTTGCCAGGAATGTCTATTTATAGATGCAGAGGTATGATCTGTACTTGCTCTTATCTAAACAAATTTGCTCTGTGGTCTCTTGTGCTGGAGACATAATCTGAGTGATGTCAGTGGAAATCATGCGTGAGTAGTTCTGCAAGTGGTGGTGTATGTGGATAGTTTAAGCAGGCATATTCAGATTTTAGCATGGATTTGCTAATTATGATTACTGGGTGCGACAGAGTGTGCTTATGCCATATGTAAACAGACGTGATTTACTGCAACATTTGGCATGTCTTCCACACATATAATTAGTGGCATATAATTAGTAGGTTGCTTGACTAAAGTCTGACCAACTTCAGCCATGTTACATCGAAGGGAATTATAGTTTAAAAATTATAAAGCGACTTCCTTTCTTGAGAGAAAACAGTGGACAGATTTGCATAAATGTGAAGGCTTACAGGGGACAAAATTAAATAAACACATCATTAAATCATTGATTAAATGTGCCATGAAATAAATGAATGTCTAATTAAATGCTTAAGCAAATTATTTATTAGTCAGTTTATTAAATATGTAATTAAATCATTAATATTCAAACTTATAATAGCCAGTGCAGATACTTAAATACGTCTAATTATTTCATGGTTCCCATAAAATAATTTTATCTGCCAAACTCTCCCATCAAACTTGAGGAGCAGCACTATAGATGGGGTCGACATGCCGATGAAACCTTTTAAAACAATAATAATAAGAGCAGAATTAAAATAAGTTGATGACAAATCGCTGCTGTTGTGTGATGAGGTACTTTGAGTTATTACCCTGCAAAAAAAGCATAAAACTTATGAGGCGCTTGCATGATTTTCCTCTCTCCCGCCGCCCCTCCCATCCTGCCACACTTTGAGACCCGCCCCTGACCACGCCCGGATTTCCCCTGAACTCACCTGATTGGCCTGCTGTTCAAGCTGATTCCTTTCCCTCCTGATTGTGTGATGGCAACAACTGCCGCCACCGTTCTGCTTGTTTTATTGCACTATGATCATTTTACCCATTTGCTTACTTTCTTCAAAGATAAGTCTACTTTGTTTACTAAGAGTTACGAATAATTTGACGATTCTGCTGGCTGTCAGATGGAAAACAAGCAAGCATCCAATTGTGTCTTCATTAAAAGGATTCTGATCATGACCTGACATGTCAAATAAAAGTCATATAAATTTATTCCAATCTTTTGAGAAGAAAATCAAGTTTTGAAACATTTTACCCTCGTTTTTTTTTTTCATTTTCTTGCTAAACATGTGCATAATAAATGTTATTTACAGTCCAGAAACCATTAAAGGGGTCTCTGGGTTAAATCAGGTCAACTTGTGAAAACATAATTGATTTTAGCTAAGGATCAAACAAATGCCTTATTCATTAATATTGTACGACTGTGTGTAAAAGGCTAGCAGTGAGGGCTTGCATTTTTGATCATCTGCATAAAGCCTCAGATATCCTGAAGGCAAAATGTTGGAAGGTGCTGATGTTAACCCTCTCCAGGCAGATGTTGCAGATTTGCTTGATGATTTGTTTGATCATTTTTGACTATTTTGAAAAAAAGTCTGAATTGTATATTACTACCCCATATGATCATTTTCTCCAAATATCAGATTTTTCCTGCAACTAGAACTTAATTTGAGCCTGAGAGGGTTAAATCGGTGAAAGACGGAAGGACAAAAAAGAGAGAGCAAGATATTTTTACTGAGCTAAAAGTGTCCACCTCTGCCTTACATCGACCCACATTACAGCTCCAAACAGAGCATTTAGGGAGACGAGAACCTAATGTCTCTGTCCATCACACTTACCAGAGGGAGCGACGTCTGTCTTATTGTCCCCGTTTCTGTCAGGCATTCTTCTCATTGTTTGCTGAAATGACAACCAGAGTGGGATTAAAGACAGTTGTTCCGCACATCTGGAATAATAACTGATACTGGATCTATTTAGAGAAAAACAGTTGTACTCAAAACCAAACAAAGTAATTTAAGCCTAGCAACTTGCCTATTATAAGTCCCTCTTCAAAAAAATACAAAAAATAAAAAATCAATGCTACATGAATGTTCGAAAAGTATCTTTTCAGCACAGTAAGGGATGACATTATACATATTTCAACAATGTTAAGTAGCGCAACATGATATATTGGCTACAAAGCCATTTTCTAAAGGTTTGAGACTCCAGTGAAATAAAAAACCAACTCATGCAGGAGATCATAAAAGAACCAAATAGAACAACCCAACGTCAGTCAATTAAAAAGAAAAGGAAAAAAAATGCTGTGGAAAAATTTCAGCCAAGGCAAAAACCACTGCTGAACTTGTCACACACTTGTCAAAAAATATTATGATTTCCAAGACTTCTGGGAAAGAATTATACAAATCTACAAAGGGGGAAAAACGTTTGCAACATTGACACAACCAAGAACAAAGCTGACCTGTTGGTAAATTCACCAGCGTTTATTCTGTTCTCTTTCCCAGTTTTATGGACGTAAAGTAATAAAGTTAGGTTTAAATCTCTTAAGATGAACTACAGCCAGGTGTGTGTTTTGGAAGTCCTCAGATTGGGAACAATAAGCAAAGTATCTGACATATTAGGTAGTGCAAATGTCTCAGCTCTCTTACTCTCTAAATTATTAGGTGATGCAGTGTTACACAGTGTACAGCCTCTTCTAGGGAAGACTAGCAGTCATGTTTGCGTGGCATTCACTGACATTTAGCCATCTGGTCTGGGAGCTGAGTCTTTTTCCCTTCTGCCTTCTTACTCTTGAAGACACACTGGCACAAAAACCGATGGTCACCACATATTTCTAGATCTGGGCGAAGGCTGTTTTAAAGGTGTATCAATGAGATCTGTGCGACACTGGGGGTTGTGTGATTAGTTGTGTATTTCCACACTTCCTTTATGTGGTTTATATGTTTGCCAGCATCATCAAAGAGCCGGGTTCCCATAGAAACAGATGTTTCCATTTTCCTCCTTGGTGGCAACATGTGGCAGATTTCCAGCAGTGCCTTTTCTAAGGTAACAGTAAGGAAGATAATCTTGGTTCTGGGATTTATTTCTTTTTAACCAGCCATGCTAAATCTATAGTTTCAGATGCAGATCAAGTCAAACAGTTCAAAGTTGGGAGCTTTAAGATAACTTACATGATTACTGTATCTAAGGGGATGCCTTAAATTGCCTTTCTGTTGTGTGTGCTTATTCAACATATTTAATAAAACCATGTGTTAGATTTACCTTTAGGGATATTTTCACAAATTAGATTAAGAACAGATACATACTATTCTGTAAAACAGATTGTGAATCTTAACTTTTATCAATATGTGTCATTGTTCTGCGGTAGATCTCTTCCCACAAACGACAGTGTATGAATTTGAGATGGGTCTTTCAATAGATGAGCTTTTGAAAATCACATAAATTGTTTTACAATCATAATTTTCCCTTTGAGGAACAGGCCCATTTTCTGTATCTGAAGTGTTGAATAAGTGATAATAAAAACTGGCTTATAAATGTGTCCATATCCTTCAAACGTTTCCAAATTTTGTCACATTACAAACAAAACATCGGTGTATTTTATTGAGATCTTATCTAAAACAGCAACTCAAAAAAATTTTTATTTGTTCAACAACATTGTAGCAGATATAGATACAAACCTAATTTATATGCTTATACTGCACATACGAGTAAACCCTGCAACAAAATTAACTTTCTATTTTTTTAAAAAATGTAGGAATCCAGTGTTGCTACATTTTTGTTCACTGAAAGGTATTGTTGCAAAGTTAGTGACTTAATGCAAACTGATCCTTAGATATACCTTTCTTTTAACCAGTTACACCGAAGTTGAACGCTTTGTTTTGTAAGGCTTCATATTAAGTGCTATGTCAAATTTACACACATTTTCACATGTCATGCAAAATAAGTTGCATACAATGAGAAAAACTTTCTCTGTCTGGTTCCCTCAAGTTAAACATTGTGCAGTCAAAGTTAGTTAACACAGATTGGGCTCCAATCAGCCTGAGTAAGGGAATAAGTCTAAGAGCAGAAGTGCAAGCGTCCACTTTATTCGGCTAAGAAGCTCAGTTTGTTTTCAGTCAGTTATTGTGCCTGGACCATTAATCAGACCGATTGCTATTCCTTCCGCTTTTATCACTCTCATCAATTTTTCTGTTTTCAAAGAGTCATGCTTTGTAGGACAACTGTCAGGTGTGTGTGGACACGTGTGTATGACGACGGCCTCCCTCTGCTGCACCCCCTGCACCCTCCCGCTCCTGGGAGGTGACCCAGTTTCCCATGATCCAACACGGCTGCTTCTACTGCGTTGTTGCCGTAGCAATATTGCGAGGTCCTCTAATGCCGGCTGTGACTGTGCCATGAATAATCGATGGAGAGACTGACAGAGTATTAAAGTGTGTTGAGAGAAAGGAAAACGGATGAGGGCAGAGAGAGAGAACAGTACATTGGAGTAGAAAGAACGGAGGAAAAGGGAAGGAGTGATATTAGAAGAGATATAAGAGAGGAGTCAAAGAAACAGAGGGATGAATTAGAAATGGGAGGAGAACTAGCACAGAAAGACAAATAAAATACAATTCAAAACTCCTCAAGTTTAAGCTGAAGGACAGCAGGAGAGATGGGAATTACGAATAAGTTCAAAGTGAGGTGGACAGATGTCAATTTTTGAAAAACGCAATGTGAAGATGTATCCCTCTGGAACATTCAAGGTTAGGTCAATAATAATGAGGTAAAACCTTTTTCTTCCTACCAAAAACCAAACCCGTTATCTTGAGGATACAGCCTGACCAATTGCTAACAAAGACTAGCAGCAGTAGCCCACTTTGCCCTGGCTTGTAGCCTATTCCACATTGATTGATGTCAATAACTTTGTTGCACATTTGTCTTTGAATTTCTTCCGATCTGGCATTATGAGTTGCTTCTTAAGGTCTTTTAGTCTATTTTATGTTGTCAGATTCTTTTTGACAGAAAAGTTATTTTTTTGTCAACTGTTCAGTGATTACTTTTCACCTATGCGGACATTTCTACAGAGGAATGTAGATCACATAAGTGTAACAAAAGAAAAAAATCATAATCTGTTTTAGCTTCACTGTTGGTCTTTGAGAGTGTGTGGATTGCAGATGCCTGCTTGGCAAGTTGGGAATTTTTGGGGAGGATTCTTCCTCCTCATTACTGGCTAGTTCTGCCACCAGGGTTTGTGTGGGCACCTTGATTGACATGTACTTGGGAATATGACTGCAGGGTTAGGCAGGGGGGTTTGGTACCCTGCTTCTCTCCCTGTGCCTCCCTGGCATAGGGACTACTGGCTCCTGTGCTACGCTGCCAACACGCCTACATGCTGAGCTTAGGGCTACTCTGTGGGGGGGTTCTTGGGGTCTGTCTGCCTGGGGCTCCTGCAGCCTCAGGGAGCCAAAGCAGGATGTTTCTCTTCTACTCCTCTAAATTTACACACACACATTCACGCACGAGTATACCTTTACAAATAACCCAACAAGCTTAAGGTCATTCGAACACAGGTTCATATTTTATTAACAGACTGTCTACTCTGATGCCAGATGAAACTCTGATTTAATAGTCAATCAAACAATTAGGATTCCATCTCTTCTCTCTAAAAGCTGCCCTGGCACATGGAGGCAACCAGGTTCTTCATATTGCAGGTCTGAGAAACAAGGCAGGACAAGAAAAAAACAACAAAAAAAAACATTGATGCTTTAGCTTTTACAGACCTAACCAGTGAGTTGGCTGCGTGTGAATTTGTTTTTGTGAACCTTTGTGCACTTTGCCTTTATCTCTGTTGTTGGTGACTGCAGCATGCACCGGTTTTGTGGCACACACTTTCTTTCAGCAGCAGCAGCAGACCTACAAACAGGGGCATATAGAGGTGTCCACCTATCACCTGTCTGCCAGAGCTGTCAGTCTGTCAGGGCTTAAAACGGAAGAACGAAAAATATGCAAAATACTGAGCCAAGCTTGCAGAACAGATGTCAGGGAGCTTAAAGTATGTCCAGCCTCTCATTTTCCTATAATAAATGTTTTATTGAGCGAACTGCTTGAGGATGCAGCTTTAAGTCTATAATAACATCCATGTCTTAATGTAAACCAATTACAAAGATGGAGGAAGTGTTGTCAGAGACTCAAATTAGCTATGAAAAGTTTATTCTTTTCTATTCCTTACTTCAAAAGGGATATAATCGGTAATGATCTTATGTGCAAAATACCACACCGTCTATTTTATTTGAGCTCATAAGGAAGCATGAGCTCATAAAGAAACCCTTGCAATATAACTGGAGATTAGACGTGCTTTATGAACCTATTGCTTTAAACATGGCCCCACATGTTGCCATTTGCTTTTTATGGAAGTCTGGAAAAATGTTTGGACTTCAATGGCAGAGCTAATACCAAAGAATAAGTATTGGAGCAAAAAATTAAAAGCTGAAACAGTAAGAAGCGAATTGACAGAGAGAGGGTTAACAAAATCAGAATGATGAACAAATTAAAAAGCACAGTTTTAATCATAACGCTGCCAAATTACTACATTCAGAAAAGTATATTAACAGAAGATATGGAAAGATCACAGAGTTATGTAGTGATCTGTGCTTCCTCTGATTTATTTGAAGGACCTCACTGATACTAAAATAGCCAAGATTTACATAAATCTTTTAACCTACTTATTGCATCCACACTTACATTGTTGTTGTCAGATAAGGCTAGCAGTGTATAGCATGGCATTCACTAATCAGATTGGTTTTCTGAGTTTATGGCTGACTAGTCACCGGTATGGGGCAATCGAGATGAAACTGAGCTGAGTCTGGCCGTGTGGTGTATCTCTGGAATTTACTGATGTGTAAAAAAAGTGAAAAATTCCCCAAAACGCAACGACACAAATGCAAATAGGGTAGTGCGAAGATCAGCTGAGACTCACGCAGCAATCCCTGCTGCAATATAGCATATTATTATTAATATACAGTATGACAGGGGAATGAAAGAAGTTCAGAACATTCTGTACACAAAGTACATTCACTATGACTGATGTGAT
The DNA here is from genome assembly GCA_903066825.1 of Alfaro cultratus. Classification (NCBI taxonomy): domain Eukaryota; kingdom Metazoa; phylum Chordata; class Actinopteri; order Cyprinodontiformes; family Poeciliidae; genus Alfaro; species Alfaro cultratus. Next base: position 176,988 of record CAEFZX010006754.1, read on the forward strand.
TAGAATCCCAGCCCTGCTAAAGGAAGATTCAGTATGAACCTTTTTCCAGCAGGTTCAGTGTCTGGATTCTTAGCTGCTGTGGTGCGGTGAAATAATTCTGCAGTTACACTTACCACATATTTTTGATCCGTCATTGTTTTGTTTGTTTTTTTTAAACTGTCCTTCTAGGCTGCTTTTAGTATGTTGCATTACAGATCTTTGTTGCATTCAGAAGCTCCATGTTGTGTGTGTACAGTACTAAGATTATCAACCTGTCACAAGCATCCATGTTCTGCACTGTGGTCTTTTTAATGAGCTTCTGCACTTGTCCTTGAAGCGGTCCATATTTTTTGGTGCAACAACATTCTGTGCTGTAAATCTCAATGTCCTTTCAAACTTCAGAGTCGTTATAAAAGGATACAGTCTGTTTCACTGCAGTAATGACTTGACAGTGTGAGTCAAGGCAAACTGAGGTTGCCAGGCGACTTGAGCCACAACGACGACCAAATTTGGGTTGTTCTTTGCCTTTGCTCTAGATTTCCTGTCAAATCGATGCTCTCTATGTGTTTTTGATTTACATGTTGAAGTCATAACAGATGGGAGAAAAGTTCAAGGCTGTTTTGAATGTATAAATTAAGATTTTGGTTACACATTTGTTCTTACATTCTGAAAAAAAAACTTTAGATTTCTCCACTTCCTCACACAGGTGAATAATTACCTTCAATTATTCAGAAGTATCCTTTATTTAAAAAAAAAAAATATATATATATATATATATATATATATATATAAACATGGTAGCCTTGTAAGCCTAACACTTGATCATCTTCTGTCTTGTTTCCTCTTACACCAATTGATAATTACACAGCTCGAAAAGAAGAAACGTTTTCCACTAATTATACAGCGAAAGGGTAACAGGGTGATATCAACTTCAAAGCACACTCTCTCTTCTCCTATTTCTCTCCTATCTTCTGTTTTCTCTTTACTTTTTTTTATCTTTCTCCCTCTCTCCGCGTCTGCTCCCTGATCTAATTAAAATGCCATCTTGAATTCACCGGCGAGCCCCCTCCCCTCTTCCCTCTGTGCTCCTGCTGCAGTGTAAACATGCTGTGTCATGTTTAAATCCTGAACCCAACGTGCCATGATTTGGTTAATCTGCTTTGTTTGACAGTTTGTTGAGGTTGTCGGAGAATCATTGGCATCTTTGAAATGATAAAAACAAATCTCCTTGAAGGCACCAGGCATATACAGTATTCGGTTTTAGTTACAGGTGTTGGTTTGATGTCGGTAACGTAGCAAGAAAAACTTAAGTCTACCATTTAATGTCCCACTTTAAAATACAATGATATAGATGGGTCTCTGGAAGTGTTGAGATTGTAAGAGATACTGTCAGGTTACTCACACACACATAAACAGCCCCACTAGTATTTCCACCCCACTCTGTTCACCGCACTGTCAGTCTGTCAGCTCCCGACGAAAGCTGACAGACTGACACAGTGTGAAGCTGCGTTCCTATTGGTTCAGAGCTGTGATGTAACCTCGTCCGTGATGTAACTCAATGAGAGTTGTCTCATTTGACAACTCTCATTGTCAAATGAGAGTTAAACTTTAATTTAATTCTAATTCTTCAGCGGCCTTGAAGTCAGATTTAATCGGGAGCTCCAGCACTCGCATGTTGACTGACGTTGTCCAGATCCACGCACGGGAACCTTACAGCCTGTGGTCAAAAACGAAGGCGACTTTCTGGCAGGTGTCTCTGTAACATGTTGCTACACCTGTTTCATTTTGTCTTTTCTGTCTCGCTAATTGATCTTGTAGCTTCTCCCCTTCCTCCTGTCTCTGTCTCCACATCATTACCTGGCAACAAGCTGGTCTCCTTGGTGATGAAGTCTGGTGGCCTCGTATTTACGCAGACACTTAATGTGTATGTCGACTGGTACATGCAGAGAACATGCATAAAACACATGCTGGTAGTCATGCATGTTTGCACTAATTACACAAGGCATTTATTTTGAAAATAAGCTGATATGATGCAGATAATATTGTTTATAGTTATTTTTTCCCCCACAATTTCTGTTTAGAATGACTTAAGCCAATTTTTTGAGAAATCTGTTTACCTTTTGAAGCTTTTATGACATTTTTTAAAGTATCAGCACATAGAGGCATTTGATACATTTGCTTTGAAGTTGCTAGCCTGTAGCACAGCAGTTACACAGCAAAGTTTTCAGTGACATTTAAAAAGAATGGGATCTGGGCTGTGAGAAAGAGGGGGTTGGAAGCTGTTTGACTCTGAGAGACAGAGGAAGATGTTTATCTACCTCTCAGCAGCTTCACAGACGCAAACACACATGCATATTCTCCAAGTGTGTTGGTGCAGCTCTGATTTGTTTACCATGTTTGGCGAAAGAAGGTGAACAAGTGACTGAGAGCGGCGGGAGTGGAAGAGAGGGAGAGTTTCATCCGTGTTAAGATGACATTTTAATGAGTCAAACCAGCAAAAAGAGGTATAAATTTAAAACTGCACTGCCAAGTGTGCTTTTACTCTTACATTTACCTAGTTCAAAGACTTTATCCATTTGTATAACAATTTCCAAGTCATTCAATTAATTTATCAAAGTCAATTCAAAAGAAGTTTAATTGTGTACATCTATGTCATTGTCTTTTACAATAGAAAATTTAGAGCTTTGGATTCCTTTCAATCCATTTGAAAAATAAATATCATTTTGAAGGAAGGAGCAAAAGAATGACTGCATGAGGTAGTGAAAGAAGGAAGGTTAGAAGGACAAACAGATTGATGAATGGATTGATAATGCATGAATGGATGGATGTACAAATGCATTCATGAATTAATGAATGAGTAGACAGAATAAAGGAAGGATGCAAGAGGGGAAGTCTGAAAACTTTTAGAAAGTGGAACATTAAATAGTGACTGGAAATATTCTTCTATACTCACAAGGTTTTTCCATATTTATCCTGACATGGAAAATAACAAAATCAAATTCGGTTATTTTCCAAATTGCATTAGAGTCTCATTTATACCATTAGTTGAATGGCTGAGAAAGAAAAAATAAGAAAAATACAACAGACAAACTTTCCTATAAAGCAGCAAAGAACAGGTCATCTGGGGCTTCTCTGCTAAGGTTGCTGCCCCAAGACCCAACACAGGATAAATGGATGTTACACAGTGTTTCTAATTCCACAGAAACGTCGTCTATTGTTGGCTTCTTTGTGTGACTCTTAAAGATATGCATTATTCTGTGGTTCGCTACAGAATAATGTCGCTGTAGTTCCTTAGTAGCGCTGGTCTTAAGAGCAGCAGAGTTAAACAGCTTAGGGAGGATCAGACAAGATTGAGTGCAACATGGCAGCAGCTCTGAGTGGCCTAGTCTTTTTAGTCTTTTACTGATTTCTCCTTTAGCTGGTACTCATAGCACAGACAAGCTAATTGGAGAGGAATTACCTCAACAAGTCTTAATGACATGCTAGCAATAGACACAGAGGGTTCTCCTAAAGCTGAAATGAGGCAAACTGCAAAATAACACAACTCAACGATTTGTTCTGACTGACTTAATCCTGAACCAAATAAGCTCTATTTGAATTGAAAACAGGCACATTAACTATAATAAAAATGCATTTTACGCTTTCATATGAAAGCACACGTACATTTAATAAAGGCACACAGTCGTAAACAGACACACACACTGAGTGTATCTTTCTCAGTTGGCCGCTGACCTTGGCTCAGAAGCTGCTATGATTGCCCATCTCCCGGTAGTCTGAGTGTCGTGTGTGTGTGTGTGTGTGTGTGTGTGTGCCTGAAGGCCTGTTGGTGTCCTTGCCTGGTGTTGTAGTCCATCTGTCCAGGCTGCCAGCCAACTAGACCTTTCTGCTTACTTTTTAGTCATTTCATCGTGATTGCTGTAACATGGGTGGGGATGGAAACGACTGTTTGCATCACTGAACATATACTCCTGAACTTTACTAGTTTGCTTTTATGATGCAGCAAAAGGATAATATTTTATTTCACGACAAAATGTGCTCCTAAATTTGACATGTCAGTGTTTTCACTAACATGGGAAGACTTAAATGATTTATTTTGCACTTTTTGAAAATAGTTATTCACCTCTGACTCCACATAATTGATTTTCAAGTAAAATATTGAGTTTTTTTTTTTAATAAACAGCTGAAAAACCAACAATCTGTTAAGCAGCACTAAGGTTAAATAACTCTGAAGTTCAACTTTTTGTCAGATTCTGAATTCTCTAAGTGTGAAAAAAAATATGAGGATAGATTTTCAAAATTCAAGATATTTTTTCTGGCTTTCTAGCTGTAAGCTGTCATTCATTGCATATTTTATGAACACGGGCGATGTTGCACTGTTTGTAAAACAGGATTTCACTATGATTTTAAAACAGGGGAGTTTACATTTATTTAGTATTAGTGAATACTGTGATTATCGCGATTAGCATTACTTTGATTTGTCTTCACTTCAAACATTCTGACTCTAACTTAGAGATTTCAAATGGCTGACAATGTTCCCAAATCCATTACGTTATATAATAGAAGAATGAAAAAACAGAGCAACTTTTCTAAACCTTCCTGTTACCCATTTTCAGTCTCTCTCTTTCACTCACCTCCTGAATGAACTCTAGACATGTCTTGACTTATTACACAAAATACAAGTTCGCCCTCCTTCTGGTCATGTGTGCAGCTTCACTCATTTTGGAAGAAATTTTTTAAATTCTTTTTGACAGCTTTTGGGGAAAAAAATGGGACCCAGAACCATTTATTGCCATCATCGAGGTCTCCAGTACTATGCGACCAGCCACTAAAAATGAGAAAATGGCTGTTTTGTTTGGTACGGTGATTGCTAAAAGGTTGATTTTGAGATTTTGGAAAAAAGACTCTGTACCCACATTTGATCTGTGGTTGGGGGAACTAGAAAATACTCAGCATCTGAAAAGACTGAGATATTACAATGAAGATAGAGTCAGTGTGTTTGAGAAAATATGGGAAAATATGACAGACCCACCACTGCTTAGTAGCATACAAAAAACTGTCTTTTTTTTTTGTATGCTTGTGGAAGGATTTGGATCAAGTTGTGGTGTATTTATCATGATGTCTTGACTGCGTAAGTGTTTTGTGATGTGCTGATTTGTGCAGGTAAGGGATGGGTGGGAATTTGATCTGTTATGTTAATTTATGTATATCAATTGGAAAAAAATTAATTAATAATAAAAGTCATAGAAAAAATTATCTTATCTGCGACATAATATTGCAAAAGTAGAGCAAACTACTCATTACCGTAGTTCAAATTATTCTAACCCCTTTTTGTGTAGGGACAGATTTAGTTTCCTCTGATTATCTATAAGTATGCTTACATTAAATGATTTACGACAAAGTTATACTTCTTTGGTTTCATTTCTCCAATACGTTTCATGTTTCAAACCCTGATTAAAAAAATAACACGTTGTCTTTGTGTTTTAATATAACTCATTTTCTCAAACGTCGTCCTGTAAATGTGGTAAGAAATGTGGGATTCATTGATTAACTGATTCCAGAGAAACACCATCCTAATTGTGAAGTAAATGAATTGCTTCATCATTTTGTGGGAACATTTTGCAGCAGGAGGGACTGGTGCACTACAGAAAATAAACGGCAACGAGGACATCATTCAGAAAGAAAATGTATGAGCATAAAAAGGTCTTCCAAACTCAGTGTGTATTAGCATATAAGTTATATTACAAAGTGGCCTAAAAACAAAGTTAATGTATAGTGTAGGCTGTCACAAAGGCCTAGTCCTGTAGAAAACTTAAGAGGTAAAATGTGTATATGAGCAAGGCAGCCTATAAACCTGACTCAGCTACACCAGCTCGGGATGGGACAAAACTCCAGCAAGCTATTGTGAGAAGCATGTGGAAGAAAAAACTAGTCATTCAGTTTAAGCAATTTAAGCAATTTCTTCAAATTCACTTTGACATTTATTCAAAGTGAATGTATTTTGATGTATGGGTGGAAAGAAAGCCAAGAAAATAATTTTCAAAAAAAGTCCCAAATTATTTTGGCATCTGGCAAGTAGAAATAATCTTTGTAATTCTAAATTACTCGAAACATGAGGAAAAAGGGGGTTGGGTGTGGGTTTCAGACTGCTTATTTAAATATACAAAATATGCATGCCTAATAAAGACTTTAAGAAAATAAATGCAGCAAATAGCTGTCTCTAGACCTGAGAGATCCATCAGCCTGACATATGCCAGCTTGTTATCCAATAGCTCTTTGCAAAGCCTCTTGTTGACATCTGTTGTCAATGAAGTTGTGTCATCTTTGGTATATTTGTTGTGAAGGAAGGTGGCAAAATAAACTGGAGAGATGACATCTAAATATGGTTATGGCCTGATGTGTGTACAAGCAACAAACCCCTACTTCATCCATTGAGTTAGGTTTCTTTTTGTAAGATGAGATGATTCATAGGTCAGAGTTAAGTGGCTTAAACTCCCAAATGCCTCTGAAAAAAGACATTTACAAAGACCGCACAGAAAAGGAGTGAAAATGCAGCCAACATTCAAACAGTTTAAAAATCACATAGCTGCCTGGAAACAAAATCTAAAGATGCTATAAGACTTCGACACATGAATTTAAGCTTTTTTTTTTTTTCCTGTGAAATATTGACATCATGAAGCTTAACCTGCCACAGTTTCACAAAAAGTTACAAGTTATTTTCACTTTTTTTAAGTGCAACATTATCCTTCGGCAAGACAAACAATAACGGCAACTTCATGCTGTTGACTGCCCATCTTATGGATCATGGACACTCACAGAAATACTCAAAAACATAAATAGGAAGAAGTGAAGGAGCAACTGGAAGATGCAGCAAAGGGAAGAGTGAAGCCAGGAGTTAAGACAGAGGAAAAGCAATGAAGAGGGAGGTGTGTTGGGTTTTCTGTGAGGCTGACCTAGATAGACAGAGAGGATTGGACACACTTTGTGTCTAGAGAGACACTGTCGCAGCTGCTGTGGACAGAGTGTATGTGAGGACTATGGATATTTATATAGTGTATGTTTAAAGAGAATATGTTATGCTCTTCTGTATTTTAATTAATTTAAGGCATAAGAAAGGTCACCAAATAAAAACCTCTGGTGTTTTCAATCAGGTGTATCTTTATAAAGAAGAATCTTGAAAGTTTGTTTTAGCAATTTCAGATAAAATGTGAAACTTATGTATATTACAGACTCAATACCAATTTTCCACCAAAATGAACATAAATTTCCCCACTGGGGGCAGTAAAGGACATTCTATTCTACTTAACAAAATTTTAAACTTTAAGGCAAAAATTAAAATAATTGGTTGGAGGTCGTTTTGTATGAATTACTGCACCAATGCAGGAGGTCAACTTATGGCTCTTTCGATGAGTTAAGGAAGCCCAGGATGAATAACATTCTTCTTTATCAAAGGTCTTTTGTGGCTTACCCATCTTGTTATAGTGCCAATGACTGTCTACTGGAGAGCTGTCCACTCTTCCCCATTGATGTGCAAGCCTTAACTTGGACCCAACATAATATTTCTCTCTTTAAACATGATCTTGTGTAGTGTTATATGCTTCATAACCTTCTGTCATTAACCTCATGTGTTTGAGTGTATTTCACAACTTATAACTTGCAGCAATAAACGTTTTCAAGAAGGCCTGTGGGTGGAGGATTACCAGAAAGGTGACAGTTAAGAATCATTAAAAGAATGAGGCATAGTTACACACGAAGAGATACGCACACAACACATAAAAAATTAATACCTAGGGATAATTGCAAAGAAAGTCAACTGTTTATTTACAGAAACTGCCTCGCTTTCAAGTAGGTGACGAGACAAGCTGCCAGTAAAACAGGCCGCTGGAAAACAAAAGTTAAAAGCATTTGCAATGTTAGTCAGTTAAGATAAGTGGAATAAAATTTGGTGCATTTCATACTGAATAGGACCAATCAGGAAAATGGATGCATATGAAAAATAAAACACGTGGAAGTCAATTTGCTACTACCAGAATTAACTTTATATTTTCAGATTACAGGATTTGTCACAAAATAAAATCAGATGTTGACAGTTACTCAGTACTTGAGAAGTCATTTTACCAAATGCTTTTGTACTTGAGTAATTTTCTGGTTTGAGTATGATCTTCATCAATTCTCAACATAACATGGAAATGTGTCCAGAATATGCTGCACACAACTGATTACTCAGAAAACTGACATTTGCAGCAATATCTCAGGAGCAAAGCTGAACTCCTGGTTTTTCTCCTGCTTCTGAAATCATAGTAAGCACCATTTTGGCCATGATCTAGAAGCGGAAAGAATATATTACCATAAACCATCCATGACTAGCTGCTCTTTACTGACTTTTCTTTTGAGTACTCTGACAGAAACCATGCAGATTTCTACAAGCACTACAAGAGAGAGCTTAAAACACAAACTTTACCGCTTGCATTTCCGTTTCTATGCGCTTTGAATTTCCTGTCTTATTCACAAATCTGAATTATTAACCAATCGTACGTCAGACACTCAAGTGAACAGGAAGTTCAACATGGTCAAAAATGCCTATCGACTCCTGTATGTTGCTCCATGGAGGACATTCAGAGGAGAGGACAGGACACAACTAAGCGGAAAATGGTGATGCATAATGGGGCAGTAATCTTAATATTTCAACAGGAAACATTAGTGACGCCTTTTTTTGTTTCTCTAGAAATCTATCTTTTCTACTTCTTTGCATTCTCCTGTGTCTGGTTTTCTCATTTTCCGCTCAGGGTTACTGGGGAACAGTCATTAGCGTCATGGCGACAGACTTTACTTTGAGTGCAAACACATGGTTTTCTTGTAGCCTGATATGCAAATGAAATCAGAGGGTAGACAGCTGGGTCAGGCGGGACAGAGTACACACAACGATGCACAAGAATACAGACTCATGAAAAGAGGTTTCTTTTTGGAATTCCTGGAAAGCTAATGGAGTTGGTCCAGGTCTGGTTCCCACATTCTGCACTTGGATCATTAGTGTCTGTCTTTCAGTAATTGTATATGCGTGTGTGTATCATAATCCCCGCATAAGAGATTCACATTAGTATGCGTTTGCTTTTTTTGAGTTGGCGTTTTACAGTGCCATGCAAAACTATTCAAACCCCAAGGATTCAGCATGTCTGATCCACTGAGATTTCCTGTGATGCACCAACAGAAAGTCAATGCATTTTTGCGAAGTGATAGGAATGATTTGGCTTGTTTGTTTTTTTTATATATACAAAGGAAAAATCTAAAAAGTTTGGCATGCATTAGCATTCAGATGCACTAAGTCATACTTGCAGAAATATCTTTGTAGCAATAACAGCTGCAAGTCTTTATGATGTTTTTGCATGTAGAGACTGGATTTGTTGCCCTTGCAACATTTTTGAAGTTCTTTCAGATTGGACAAGAGTGTCTGTGATCACCCATGTTCAGGTCTTGCCAGAAATTATAAGTTGGCTGTACTTTGACTGGGCCCTACTGAACATGTCTTAAATTCAACTGTTCAATTTAAGCTCTCGCTATATGTTTAGAGAAGTTGTCATGCTGAAAGCTGGTGCTCTGTCTCAGTTTCCAGTGTTTTTGCAGCGTCTAATTGAGTTTTATTTGGGGTTAGTGGGTTGTCCTGTATATAGTTGTCTTATTGACTATTATCTTCCCGCACTCTGACCAGCTTCCATTTTGCTGCCATTGAAAGAACCAGCTCTATGAGAAGGTGGAGATGGACATCCACAACTTTATTTCTGATCTCACATAATATAAATGCAACATTTCTATGACTTGTGTACAATTCTGCACTAGTTTCTGTTTGGTATATCAAAAAGAAAAATCCTAATAAAACACTCTGAAGTTTGTGATTGTAGAACGATTTGATACACAAAGGTGCAAGGAGGATGCATACTTTTGCAGGTCAATATATAATCAAACAAACATAAAGACCTTTACTTAAGTTTAGTAAATCAAGCTTTTCAGTATGTAACAAAGGAATAAAACAATGAGCGACAGAGAGGGAGACTCCTGCTTTGAGTGAGTGTGTACAACTTGCCAGCAGAGACTCTTTAATTCCATTACTTCCCACTTCAGGAAACAAAGGCAGCTCAAGGTTTAAACACACTTGAAAACACACACACACACACACACACGCAAGTTCCACCTGGACTCGTCCTCTTTTGGCTGCCCATACTGTGAACTTTGCTAATCGATAATCCCATAAACACAATAACGCACCTATACTGTTGGCACAAGCATCCTCCCTTGCCAGGAGAAGCAGGCATATTCTGTTTTATCTGCACTTCATTTATGATTTCTTTACATCTTTCCAACTACATCGATCTTTCATGAAACCTTCTCACTTTTATTTTTACGTCTGTGTCAGCATTGGGTTCTTGTTCCCTTGTTTATAGCAGTGGTGTATAGCAGAAATTGGATCACTGGAAATCTGCTAATACAGTAAAATCCTCCAATATTGGAAAAAGATTCCTGTATAAATTCAACTGAAGACAGCTGGAGAATATCTCCTTTATAAAACAGATTATGGCCTCTTTAAGTTAAGTTTTAAGCTTTAAGTTGCTAGGGTTTTATTTTTGACACTAAAACCCTAGCAGATTTAGATAAAAAAAAGTATTTTTATTTAGTCAAGAGGTTTATTTATGATAACAAATGAGATATTTCACAAATAATAATGTAGAAGGAGCATCAATTAGAAAACAAATATCTGGCTTATTTACATATTCTTAAATGGCAAGTGAAAAAGGTGTATTATGCCCTTCTTAATAATCGGTGTGAAAATCTTCAATGACATTTCATCAATCAAAGCCCTCATATAGTCACAGGGCAGCTTTCAGCTGGGACTTTTGATCACTTATCTATAGTGACTTTGAGGTCTCATTACCATAATGTTTAGCTTCTCCTACAGATTCTCTGTCAGATTCCTGTCAGGATACTCTGTGGCATTCCAAAATGTTATCACCTCCAGTTGGAATATTCGAGTTGGTAAAATTGAAAGAGTACTTTAATTATCTATATGAATCTGCCAGAGGTGTGAATAATTTTAAACTCAGTTGTAAAGTAGTGCATTATATATGTTTACTTTGTAAGTAAATAACTACAATTACTTTAGCCTAGGACCGCCTTAGCCGTGCTAATGATCTGTTTTCCCCAATTATTACTGGTTAACACTTCATCCAATCTACTGGTCTTTCTTAAATAACTTTACCAACTTCTATTATAAAGTAAATTTGATTACTTTGAAATATCACTTTAATGTTGTTATTAAGATCATTTGGAATTTTTGTGCTTAGTATCATGTGAGATTTGCTTTCTGACTGGACATAAAAATTAAAGTCTCTTGTGATGACTTCTATTATCAATTGTTTCTGAATACATTAATTAAACCCAAAGGAGTTGAGTGGGTCGTGCTAGTTAAACTAAAAATAATTTCCAAAATGTCTTATCCTAATTACGCCTGCACAGTTTGAGTCTTTTTTTTTTTTTTTGGAAATAGTGAAAAAGTAAAAATGAGCTCAGTTACAGAGTTTAAAGTAAAGTGCTGGGAGATGCCGCTCACAGATAATACTGTAAAAGATTTACCGCCACATTATATCGTTTATGTCTCGACTGTCATTTACTTAGATGAGAACAATAGCTGGTGACAAGCTGCAGATGTCAGCAACAGAGCTGTCAGCGATTAACAAGTAACTCGTGCTTAGATCTGTTGCATTTGCAAGTTTCCAGGCCCATGCACACTCACAAGAACGCTAACTTTACAAACCTGTTGCCTTGGCAACACTGAAATAGGCTCTCTGCCATCTAGTTAACACAATGGAATTAAAGCCACGTGTGCGTGTGCTTGTGTGTGCGGGCGTGTGCGTGTGTGTGTGTCGGAAACAGCAGTGAAATTGTGGCTGTGCTCTCTCCACGTGCTGAGCTGCCATTATGTTGTCTCACTGCCAAAATAGTGATCGCTTCAAGATGTACGAGAGAGACTGAAGAGGGGGGAAAAAATGGCACAAAGTGTACAAAATGAGAAATAAAATGAGGCAGAGACATTCTGCTACTGCTTGCTTGACTGAAACCAAGAATTCACAGGAGGCTCACAAATCATCGGCACTGGTTTTAAAAGACAAAGCTAACCTTCTCCAAGGAGACCATTTATAATGAGCCAGAGTGAGCTCAGTGCCGTTACATAGCTTTATTACACAAGCAGGATGTTCTTGTGTCCACCTCCATGACAGTTCTTTGGAAAAGAAATAAAGTTGTAAAAAGAAAAAAAAATACATGGTATGGCTATAGACCATGGGGTCTTTTTGTCAATATTCAATGGGTTATTTATTTCCTCAAAAGTTGGACATAATTGTGTCTGAATGTAAGTTGAAAATTTTTTTTGAAGGTGGTTGTTTTTGCTGTAAACATTAAGACTGAATAATGACTTCACAAATGCAACACTTTTTGTAAATCTGGAATGCTTTTGCTTTATCCTGTCACCATTTTGAGAGAAAACAAAAAAACAATGTTAAAAAAGGGCAAAAAGGGTAGTGACTTCAAAATATAAATAGAAAATATAAGCAAAGCCAAATGTCAGAAAATATTTAAATGTTTTATGCAGCGGTATTTACCATTTAAACTGAATTATTCAATTGCTAAGAGTCTTATAAGGTGGTGTTTGTCTAATTTCACAGATTAAAAAATTTCTGCTGTTTAACAATCCACTGTCTTTGTTGCATGACTTAACTGTTCAAGATGAGCTATTCACTTTTAATAAAGAATAAATCCAGGCTGTTGGCAGGCCAAATAAGAAGATCCAGTTTGCATTTCATGAAGCTGCACTGTTCATGTGGATGAAGCCTGACATTGTCCTGTTGAGATAAAAAAAAATAAAAGTCCCTGCTGAGTTAATAGTGACGTTTGTCTCCCTAATTCCAACATGTTTGAAGGAATCGTTGCCCTTGACAGGTAAAAGCTAAAAATGGCAAATATTTTTTAAATCTTCTGAAATAAATTTGATATAAAACTCTGCACTTATAAATTTCTTCATGGGAAATGCAGTTTTATTTATTTATTTATTTTTTTCATTTCAGAAAGCTTAAACTATTTTGCACTAGCTGAGTGTAAAACGTGAAGCTGTCGGTGTTCGTCTTTTGGTGTTTGGATGAAATAGACCCACATTGTTAAATGTTTAAAACAACTACACAGACTTTTCTAATCGTGGTCTACTTAGCAGTGAAAATTGTTTCCCATGTTTTTATGTACTTAAAATGACTACTGTGTTATGTTTTTTTTTTTGTTTTTTTTTGCTGCAGCCTTTTTTTAACTGGGCTAATGATGACATCAAATTGAAGGCTTGCTTAGATTTGCTGGGTTTATGTTAGTAACCAAGAACACACACATAAAAAATGGTGTGCAGTTTGGAAATATCAGGGTCTCATTTCCAGTTTCTGAAGAGAACGTGGTTCTGTTGACCCAATCATGGACTGGAGCGGTTGAAAGCTGAGTGTGACGCATTCAGGGTCAGAGCCATCCTGCCAGGGATTTAATCAAGCAACTATTTTAGGGCATCTTAAGACAAATAGAACTGTTTACTAGTTGAGAATGACATATGTTGAGCATAAGTATTTATAAACAGCTTATACAGACATGGTTGTCCTCTTCGTAGTTAGACATTCTCAGTTTGTTAGGCAGAACTTCACTACTTTCATGTCTAGTTGGTAGAAATCAAGGTGCAGTCAACTGGACCCGGTGCACGCTCCCGATGCAGTTGAAAGTAATTGCATAACTACCCCGGCGTGACACTCTTTGCAGTAAATGCAGTGCACTGTATTTTCCACTTCACTGTATCTTAGCCAAGGAAATTCGTCAAGACTCTTGTCTTCGGGACATTAAACACTCCTCCCCCCCAGGTTATTTTCAGTGGCTCTGGCTTAGAGTTGATTGCACGTGGCTCCTTATCTGATGCCGTTTCCGACTCAGAGCTTGACATTACCTGGGAGGTTGATACAGATCTCGTTGGCTGCCGCTCTGCTGCGTGGGTATCAAAAGTTGCGACAGGTGCTGCTCCCCTCTTGAGTGATATTTAATCTGCGAACATCTAAAATAAATCCTGCTTCATTGAGACTTTGAAGAAAATAGAAACTAAGATGCATTGCAAGTTATTTTATGTTTTTCATGTTTAAGAAAAGAAATAAGAAATGACTTTTTATTGAGTGTGTCAGCTTGTTTACATAATCCAACATGTGGACGCTCTAGCTTTCAGGCTACATGTATACCTTTGCTTTTTTTGGGGGTTTTTTAGAAGATGCTAAGGTTTGATGAAGAGCCGAGATGTATGTTTTCCTACCAACAGGAGGAGTGAAAAATTAAGACAGAAAGGATTTTTTCTGTATGTGTGTCTGCAGGTTGTGAAGAGCTATGCTGTTCAAGCTTCAGTGTGTTTTGGATTTTGTTTAGCAGCACGTCAGTATGCAGCTTCATAAATCTCAATCATTTAAACATGCACAACCTGGGAGCAGAAGATTTTCTGATCTTTAGTGTTTGTGTTGTCATTGACTCACCAATGCAGTAGCACACAGCTCAGTTTTGCAGCATTGTAAGACAAATAAAGAGAGGCTGATGGCATCTAATTTAGTTACTGCATGAGAAATGTCGGGCTTGTATGCAGATTGTGTTTTGAATGGTTTGAGGTTTTTGGAGCATTTTGGAGTATTCTGTATTTGTTCGTTTTTCTTCATGAGCTCTTCCCATTTTGGCCCGTTGTTCAGGTACAAGTACAAAAAACATGCTAAATTTAAGGTAGATATTTCTTTTGAGGTCAGGATTTCTCTACAAAACTATAAAAGAAAGAGTGGAAGGATGGAAGCTAAGATGGATGGTTAAGTAATGGAAGGATGGATTATTTAGACTGCAACCGGAACCCTGGTTTTATCCGTTTTTATGCGTTATAAGAATTCTCTGGGATGTTACAGACAAACCGACTTTTGAGTAGTGGGAAAGTTAAATCTTTTACTTGCTGGGTGCATTTTTAAAAGACAGAATGAAATGCTCATGCCTGCTAAGAAAACCCAAACTGCACTGCTGGATCTATAAATATGATTTAGTGCCCCATGAGCACGGCGGTTAACCTCTGCTGCTTCAGTCAAGGGCACCATTCAGGGCTGAAGCACACAAGGTACTTTCTGTGAATAAGTGTGTAACGTGATATGCTCTGGGATCTCCATTTCAAATCTGAGAAGATACCTGCCAGATTTCTGTAAAACCTGAGCCTCGGAAATTCTTTATGCGCAAACACAAAATCTGCATTCTAAAATCAAGAATCAATACCGCAAGCTTGCATATATTTCACTGTAGAGGCAGAACTGCTTGGACTTGCACATTTATCCTTGAAGTTTCTCCAGATTATCTGCACATTTTTCTTTAGTAGTGTTAAAACTGGAAAATCTGCATGCACTTGTGAGTCCCTGGCCTGTGCATTGTGTCTCTTGATTGCTGGAGTATTACATGGAGCCCCATAAATAAATCTGCTGAATGCCTATTAACCTCTGTGCTCTTTGCTGTGCTTTTAGTGCATCAGCAGAACCATGAAATTCTGTTTCTAGTACTGAGGAGCTATCCGGCCAAGTCTGGAAAACATACAGGGAGAGAAGATCACATGACAAAACAGCGCTGTTCAAGTGTTTGCATTAGAAATAAAGGGAGGGAAAAAGCAGGTGCTCTTATTTGCATCTAAGGCTTCACAAACATCCCTTTTCCTATAATTTCTGCAGCACCTGCTTATGCCATCTTCCAACTGTTTGCACAACCTCTCTTCTTTCCTAATGGTAAACATCCTTATCGGCTGCCTACCTGTCCTCTCCTCGCCTCTCCTGTCCTGACAGTCATTTTGGCTCCAGGTGGCCAGCAGAGACCTCGCCCTTTGGTGCCACTTATTCCTGCCAGCTGGAAGGAGATTGATGAAGTCGAGGTTCTATGGTGACTCCAGCGAGGCCACTTCGGGGACTGACGTGGTGGACAGGCCCCATCGAAGACCATGCCAGCAGAACTAATAGGCATGCTCTGGAGGGGAGGAGAGGTGTGCGTTAATATAAGTGAATATGCTTGGTAGATGAACTGATGAGACGCAGAGACATGAGAAAGTCGCAGAGGCTTTGAGCAACAACTTGTTTAGCGATAGTTAGAAGGTGGTGTTAGGTGCTGCAGCACAGTTCGTGAGCTGTGGCACGTCTTATGATGAAGATGTGTCATAAGAAAGGACAAGAGGGGCTGATGAGTTCTATTTCAAATGCTAATGGCTCTGCCAGCTTGGTCATTTGCTAAATGTAGTATTTCCTTCACATGTTGTGCCATAAGTAAAGTTCCTCCCCTTCAACCCTGTTCCTACTTAAATGTGTTTTGACTCCTCATCTTCATTTTGAGCCCCATCATATTTTCTGCTGTCTGCTGAACGTTCTGTCATTTGATTGCCGCCACAAGTAGACTCAGGCAGAAGGACAGTGTCCACAGGAACGTGCATGTATGACCTAGCCACTGTACACCTGTAAGTCACCGTGTCCAGACGAACACAGCGTGTCCTCTCCGGGGAGGCGTGTCCCTGTGTCTCGTCAACCTCATGACATCACCCTCGAGTAAATCATGAGGACACACTGTCCTACAGAGGTTCTTCCTATATAAATGTTCATGTTGCTATGGTGACTGTAGGAAGTGTTGCATTGTTAGCAGGTGAGAATTACCACTCACTAGGTTTATGTTTTGACTTTACATCGATCCTAATTTATATAATGATTAAAGCAGTAACTTGACTAAAACAATTTTATTTTTTTCCCCCCTTTTTAATTTGACCTCAATTTTCAAATAATAATAATAAAAAAAGTGTTTTACTGATACTGATTTTGGTCTGTAATGTACCGTATCATATGAGCGCCGACTTTTCCTAAAACCTATTTGCAAGCTAACAGCAGTTCAGCATATTGGATTGTGTCAAGCACAACATTGCAAGCAGAAGAACCAAAGCCTGATAACGACGAAGGGATGGAATGTGGGAGCTGGTCAACGTGCCAGACTCAGCGGGAGTTCAGATCACAGCGCTGGGTGGATAGTTAATGAGAAGCCAAGAAACAAAAACATCCACTGGAAGACGGTGTAATTTAAGCACCTTATACACACACAGGGTACACAGTGAAGCCAATCAAAGCAAGTCGATAAGATATAAACTTACAAATCACTAGTGCAGGACTACACAAGCAGATGCACAAACATCAAAGAGAAAGTTTGTACAGGAAGTTGAGATAGAGAGAGCTAAACATAAACAGAGAGAAACGTTCTGTAAGCCTTGGTGAGAAAGAGGAAATTTCCAATAACATAGTTAATCCCTACATTCTTTTTAGTACATCTGGCAGACTTAGAATAAAAAAGATTTAGTCAACCAAGAAAGTAACGTAGCAGACATATCTAAGAAAAAAATAACGCTATCAACGTTTTTGTGAGATTGGAAGATGTTTCGCCTGAACCAAAGAAATCTTTTGGATGAGAGGTGAAACAAATTCAAGAAAAAAAAAAAGAAAGTCCTTCTGCTTAAGCACTTTGAATTGTCATGTTGTGGATGACTGAGAATCTCAGCAGCATATTTGCATAAAGCCTTTCTGAACAAGGTCTATTTTTTCCTGAGACAATACTTTGTCAGCGTAGCAGTACATGTTAGCGTGTATATGCATGCATGTGTCTTTCAGAAACAAATGTCCTTTCACAGACGTTCATTGTCCTTGACGTACACAACTAAATTACCCACGAGTAAATTATGGGTGCTAGCAATAAACTCAAAATAAACATTGTACTGTTTTTTGGTGTCATACACAGACATATGAATACAAGAAAGTTGTAATTCTTTCAGTGGTTCATTGTGCTGTACATGCTACAAAATCAGTAGAAAGGCACTAAAAAATATGTCCACACACAGACTTATGACACAGCAGGCACACACTTTTCCTGTGCTTGCACTCTGGCTGAATCACTAAAAACACAAGCCTGTTCTGATGCCTTTTTAAGAAAAAGTCTAGTTGTCAGCACCATACTACTCTCTTGGTCACTTCACTTTCAAAAAAAAAGAAAAAGGAAACAAGAAAAGAAAATCTTGCACAAGAATCTGACAGATCACTGCAAGTCAGAGTAGCACCTTTTCTTTTTTTTTTCTTTTTGCAGAGGTCAACACCTGGTCATGTTGGTAATAAAACACTTCAAAATCTAGACTGATATTTCGTCCGATTTTACTTCTGCAAAAATATTGTATTATTTTATGTGTTGCTCCATCTAAATACATGTAAGTGAAGTTATTCCGCTAAATGTGGGACTTAAATTTGCACAACATCCAAGATGGTGAGGATTACATGTGAGGTCCATTCTCATCGTTGTCTTTCATGTTATTAATTATGGACATGGGTTTACAGGGACCCAAACCACATGCAGAGTGTTCTCCACTGAGCTTAAAGGGAAAGTGTAGGTTGGGTGTTGGTGCCCGGCATTGCCTTTAATCTGAGAAATTCATATGCGATGCACAAACATCACAGGACAAACATATTTCCCTCTTGTTTTGCTGCGTTCTCTGGAAACTTTTGCATACAGTCAGAAAAGAGAAGCACTGCATACATGAGATAATGGAAACTCATACCCGGGAATTACACAGTTTTGCTTTCTCAACTTGGGGAATTCTACTGGCAAAACAAGCTCACTAAATACTCCTGAGTTTCAGAGCATGCGGAATGCACATGGCGAGAGGCGCAATCGCGTGCCGAGTTTAGCATGAAATCATCATCGAGCTTAATATGGAAACATCGGGATGGTGCTTGGGTGTCGTGCAATAAAAAGACATAAGCAGCCACAGCAGGAGCAGCATGAATGATCAGAGAAAGAGAAAACAGCAAGCTTGTCAGATTATATAAAATGAGTCAGCTGATACTGATCAGCTGAGACTGTCTGCAGCTTCTGTGTTCTGCATAAACTGGAGCGATGCGCTGCGGCTTTAATTGCCCTCCTCTTGCTTTTTCCCCTCCAACATCTTTGCATGTCTTTAAAAAGAAAAAATTTTGTACATCAGTAGAACATTTATTACTCAGAACATTTCGTCCAACCAGCTGATCTCTCGATTGGACCAACAATTGGCCTCATGGGCCATCTGTAGTGTTTGCAATGTCGTCACATTCATTTGTACTGAATGGGAATTGGGTGAATGATGTGGAATTGTGCATTTTAAATGGACCATTTAGTGTTTAAGTGAAAATAAATGTGTTGTTACATAAAGCTTAAGTACTTGAGATTTCGGAGTCAGTTTCTGATCACTTTTTCAAATAGTTTCTGTCTGATTTCCTAAAAATAGACAATCGCATCTTAGAATATTGTTAGTATAATTCTTCAGCTTATTGGACACAGCTATAAATAAAAAAAAGTTTAGAAAATATTTACAGTATATCTTCTTCACTCCTTTGTAGCATACGTTGTAGATCTATAGCTTTCTCTGAGAGAAGATCACTGTAACCTTTATTTTTTTGTCTGCATACAGGGGCGTCAAACTCCAGCCGTTAAGGTGTCCTGCAACCTTTAAATGCTTCAGCACATCTGATTCAAATGGCTGAATTACTTCCTCTGCATGCAGTCAAGTTATACACACAGTCCGGCTAACCCCAATTCAGGTGTGGTGAAGCACGGACGGATCTAAAGGTTGCTTTCCCTCAACAACCGGAGTTTGATGCCTAGTCCTGCTGAGTCCAACGTAAAATTTGAGCAAAAAAAGCTCTGATTTGCTGATGTGTGTTAAATTGTTAAATCATTTATTTTTGCTTGTTATCATAATGGAGCCTTAGAAGCCATTCTGTGAACAATTATAAAGTATTTATATCAAGATCAGAGGTGACGTCACACCATGTGGGTGAGACATGAGTCAGAGCTAAACAGCTCTGCGGTTAAACTGAGTTTCATTAGTAATTCGTAAACTAAGACGGCATGATGACAGAGTTGACATTATAAACTGTTTTTAGTATAAAAAATCAGCAATTAGCACAATTAACACTGTAAGCATTATTAAGTCGAGGGCTTTTCATGTAGAGTTTGTAGCACTTTACAATGAATTAGAGGTTTTGTGAGCAATTTTCATGACAGACTGAATTGAAGCTTAAAGATAAAAAAAATTTAACTAGTTAACAGCTATTTTCTAAAGTGCAACTCTGATGTTGCAGGGTGAAAGAGGCAACATGGCATTGTGAAAAATACAGAAAATATTTGATAGGTTTTAAAATTTCATTCAGACTCCACCTACTAATGATATACTGGGTCAAATAGGTGACATTCAACTGTCTTTAATGCCTACATCTAATTTGATTTATACACCCAAGATATGAACTTATGCAGATAAATGAAGTAATCATGACAAACACATATCTGGTTTTAATATCCAAATAATGCAGAATTTTATTCTTCAGTCCAAAACCAACAGTGAAATGATTTTTTTATTTTTACAATATTCTTTATATATCTTTTCAAGATGTTTAAGTTTTCCAATTTACTAGGCTGCATTCACTTTCTAAGTGTTGGGAAGCCCTGAGTTGTAGATTCTGATTTGGGCCTGTTAAATTATACAATATAGCAGTTGTCCGTTGTACAGTTAGAGGCTCATCAGGAACACATCTTAGCCTCAGTTTTTCTTTTTTGACCCAACATTTTATTGAATATCCATAATGGGATCTAGTGGGCATGGCATACTACTCAACTAAATGTGCATTGCATCATTGTAGCCAAGCAATCTCCATTTCAGGCTATCAGACCCTGCAATGTTGTCAAAGCTCATGGTGTCTTTGACATATTCACAAGATGTTCTTTGGCATCAGTGCCCTGACGCACCAACCATAGCAGCATATAATTCCTTTTAAGCAAATACCTATCAGACACACACAGACATGTTTCTACGCTGACTGTCTTTCCCCCCTCTAGATACACCATTAGCTGCAGTGTTTTCATAGGATTTCTTTGTCTTCTATCTATTTTTGCTTATTTCACAGTCTTGTTAGCCTACAGCCATCGCTGTCAGATCTGAGAGCTTCCAGCTGTCATTCCCTTTCACAATGTACTGTCAATTTAATTGAAACTCCTATGTGCAAACATCAGGAATGCTATAGATTCAATTTAACAGAGGCTGGTTTCAAATGTTCTTTATTTAAATTTGTTTATTTGTGTCAATCTCTAGATTTGATTATACTGTTTTAACATAGTTTTAAAAATAAAGCTGTGTTTATCATAGGTAAAATATATGACAGTGTGATTAGACTGATATAGCTTGGAAATATATGGTAGAACATAACAGAACTTCGGAGTTTTCTTAGTGTGGATCAGAATCATCGTAGAGGTTCACAGTTTTACTAAAAGAAAAATTCAGAAGACTAGAAAACTGAAACTGACAACAGAAGGACAACACATTTTATCCATTTCCACCTTGATCAATAGGGGTGTTAAATCTTTCTGTTTTCCTTCTGTCTGTCTCAGTTTTTCCTGTCCTGTCATTTAAAATGGACTTACAAGATAAGTTGGCAACCACTCCTACTTTATATGAATCACGTTATTATTATTATTTTTTTTGTATTTCAAATTTCTCTTATTTGAAGCTCAGTTTGTCTTTTTATAGCTTCCGGATCACAGTTTAAACAGTGCTACTATGGTAACAGCAGGGGAGTGGGTGTTAGCAGCTAATCCTGTTTGGGTGTCATGGTGACATTGCTAAGGCACCCAGCAGAAGAGCTACACCAGCTTCCTTTGCTTTAATCATATTTCATCAGTGAGGATTTACTAGGTTAGAGGGTAAAGTGCTACGTTTTCTCACAAATCCAGTGTCACTTAAAGTGCTCACAGTTTAATTCCACTATAAACAGAACTCCTCAGTGTCAACAGAACACAGACCTTTTATTATAAACCCTTTGGCCACCTGCTGTATTATTCTTAAGTAGAATTTTCACCTTTCCAGATGCATACAATCATTAAAACAGGCTTTAACTCGTATTTGTTATTTGAATGCTCACAGTACAGGTGTATATCAGCCATAGAAATTAATTTTCAGAAAGAAAAAAAATCTAAATTTCAATATATCAAAGTTTCAGTTTTACAACCCTGAATTATTTAGTTCATTTCCCTTGTATCCGACTCCTTCAGAACTAAAAAAAGCACAACATAAAGGGCTAAAGTGGGTGAAAGGAGATTAAAATAATTCATGACACATTTTATAGGCTGTAGAAACAAGGTATTGTGTCGATACTGGATTGATATTTAAATTTTGTGGACCCATAATTTAATCTAGCTTTTCTGAAGTCAACCTTTTGTTGAGGTTTTAAAAATTATGTTTGCGCCTGTATGCAATAACATATTACTGTCATGAAGGTTGCTACAATAAAGTATATTTCCCAACATCATAATTAGTACACACCTCCAATTTTGCTTTGCTTGTTAGGATTACCATTAAGTAGCATGTAATTCTTGGTTAGCAAGTCCTTAACTATTAAAACTGAGCAGAGAAACACAAAATGATACAAAATGAGCTGAACTACTGAAATCAACTTTCTATGCAGTAAAAAGTACAAAAGAATTATATCTTGTAAATGAGAAAACTTTATAGTTGGAGTTGTGTTGATTTTCTGTCAATGGAAGAAGCAAGCCAGAGACAGAAAGCGCTTCATGATTGCGTTGTCTTTTCTATTCTATACTTCCTCTGAGATGACTGATATGTGGGATGTTAAACTTATTCTTTCTCTTTTCTTTTTAAAGATGTTGAATCTACTGGTGTTTCTAATTTTTTGTGAATTATTCATCTGAATCTTCGAAGGGGTCCAGGTTTCAGCACATCTGATTCCATTGAATGCTTGATCTGGTCTAAGTGACCCAGTCATGTTAATCCGGTGTGCCCAGGACCAGGAAGTGGTACCAGATGCTTTCTCTGTCCAAAACCAAAAACCATCTGTGGCCTTTCTATCAATACTGAATCAACACATAAATGTTGATGCATAAAGTCTAAAGTTTTTAACCTCCAAAATTGAAAATAACAAAATTGTTAATGAAATGAACTGTTGTAGCATCCTGTGTTACACCACACTTATCAGGTCTGATAAGTGAACAAGCTACGGCGCCACAATTTCAGTATAGAACTTGCTGTCAGACAAAAACGTGTGATTTTTCATGCAATCATTATCATACCTTCAAAACAAAGAGAAATAGATTGCTGCCATAATTGGCCAAATTGGAATATATGAAACTTGACCAACCCCCTAAAAGGGCTGGGTTTTAATTCAATAAAGAATTTTGATTTGATTAAAACAGGATTTTAAGAAAACCTGACCACCAACTGGATGGAAACGGATATCCTGACACTTGAAAGTTACATTGCTGAAACTAACCAACAAAAGGACCTACAATGAAAGTATACATCTGATTTAATCCATTAATAACAGTTGAATCTATACAGGTCTGAGAAACATGAATTTGACTTAATGAATTAAAACCCTGTGTTGCATTTTTGGGCATGGAGACGGATTGCATGTCACATGAAAAAACATAGTCACAACTGTCAGTATTTTCTTGTTGCCTTTCTGTTTCTACATTTGCCTCATATTGTGCTCCAGTCTCGCTCCAGTGGACACTAACCAGAGGGGGAAATGATGGAGCAATTCTTAACAGACTCACATTTACAGGCATGGCTGTTTCAGCACACCGTGGGGAGATAGAGTGGTGTGTTTGGCTCTGATAGGAGCAATTCACTATAGACGGAGAGGGAAGCAAAGGGAGACGCACAAAGAAAGACTTGAAACCATATTTCCCTCTCAGAACTTGCAGGATTTATTGTTTTAGAGGTGATTAATCCATTCTGAATGGGGATTTTTAGCACTTAGCGCTTCCATGTCCCTAAAGATTTACTTAAGCTCAACCTAAAGATATTAGGTTTCCATCATTTTTGCCATTTTTCTTCTGAAGCCCACTTTTTAACTTATCAAACCAGATTTTTTCTTCTAATATATTTAGGATGGTTATGCAGATCTACTAGTCTCTACTAATAGATCTAATCATAACCACAAATCATAACCACAAATGTGGTTATGATTAGATATCAGGTTGTTTTGTCATTGTATTCATACTTTTCTCTAAGCTTCAAGTTTCTGATGGTTTGTTACTTTCAAGTGTCGGAAAGAGTAGGAGAGTCTTAAAAAGATTAAAGAGACAGAGTCCCAATTTCAAGACGTCAAAGTGCAAATTCAAATTTCTTTTAAGTTTATATATATATATATATATATATATATATATATATATATATATATATATATATAAATTTGTGTATATTAGTCCAACAAGAGGCTGTGTTTTTCAACAAAAATAA